>PVHX01015663.1:0-45848 GCA_004024805.1 Geosciurus inauris
CAAGGGATCAGTCACTGCCTTCTACTGTGCCCTGGGATACCTGGGCTCCCTGGCCCTGGGGACCTTCATGGTGGCCTTCCTGGCCAGGAACCTGCCTGACACCTTCAATGAGGCCAAGTTCCTGACCTTCAGCATGCTGGTGTTCTGCAGTGTCTGGCTCACCTTCCTCCCTGTGCACCACAGCACCCAGGGCAAGGTCATGGTGGCCGTGGAGGTCTTCTCCATCCTGGCCTCCAGCTCAGGGCTCCTGGCCTGCATCTTTGCCCCCAAGTGCTATGTTATTTTATTAAGGCCACATAGGAACTCTCTACGTGGGTTCAGAGATAAAACTCATTGTGGTAGTAATAAGCCTTCTTGAGTTTAACTGGTGTTTTTGTAAATCAAGGGTCTGAAGACAGAGCTACACCCTCCCTGCAGTTTGATATCGGGTTTCTGCATGAGATTCATTTCAAGGTACAAGCAATCCTTCTGTAATAATGACAGTTGACACAGCAACATCTCTCTCCTTCTTACCATCGGGTTGCCTTTAAAGTTATTTTTGACAGGAGCTCTGCAGTGCATCCTGCAGTTCCTGCTCACCTGTGTGGAGTTCCCACCTGCATGTTGGCTTTCACTTTGTCTCCTTCATTGGCTTCAGTCGTACGTAAAATATCCTAAATTCCTATGGTGGTTTGCTCTCTTTTAAAATCCCTCTATATATTGCAGTGATTTATTTTTCTATCAAATAAGTAATATTCTTCATATACTAAGTATATTGTGTTTTGAAAACTGGTAATATATGTCTTCTTTTTTTTTCAGGATTCTTGAGATCATTTTGCAGAATTTTTCTTTGATGTGTTCTTCATAATTTTATAGTCCATTTCTTCAATGTGCTAAGAAATATGATTCAAATTGGACTAGCAAATTATTGAATTTATACATTCTTTATGGAATTCAACTTATAGACACAGAATAGTTAGTTTGTCTACCCATGGGCAGATAAATACATCTTTTCATTTAACCTTTCTCATCACCATTTGCCCATAAAATTTATGCACCTCTAGGTTTTGCTACAGTATATATACATATAGGTATTTGTATATGTATCTTTGTGCTTTGCTATATTATAGAAAATTATAGAAAATATATTTACAATACCTAATGTCTTATGTATGGTTATCCTATATATTGTATGAATTAATAGTGAATAATATTTATTCTTTGCTAGATTTCAGTTTTGTGATTTTGTGAACAAAAGCATTATTTCCTGTAGCACACTGAAGGTACCATCTTGCTTCCTGTATCTGAGCTGATGGTTGCCTTAGGGGGTTTAGGCATATGAGCTTCTTGGCAGCTTTATATCATCTTTCAAATTCTTTCTTCCTCTTCATTGTTTTTCTGGTTATATTGGTAATATGATGCTAGATTGTGTAGTTGACTCTGGGATTCATGTATTATTTTAACATTCAAAATGGCCAAAATTTTACCATAACATATTGTGTACATGTTACTTTTGGGGGTATATCCTTTATCAAATGAAAATATGTTCTTCCATCATAAAACAGTCAGGATTTTATGAAGATTTAGCTGAAATTTTTCTTGGCTTTCTTGAATGAAATTTGTTACTATGCATCTCAATTTTATGAGTTTTTTAAAAATAATTATGACTCTTTCCTATTGAGTAAGTATGTAATTACTCATTGTGTGTGGTTCCTTCATGAGCTGGTTTACTCTCCATTGACATGTATGCACCTTGTAGACAAATCTGTCATCATTTTCATCTGTTGTACCATCCTGTTGGATTTTAAGAATACCTATTCAAAAGTGTGCTTCTTCTTTCATGAAAAAAAAAATAAATTCAGTGAAAAAATGATGGGACAAGTTCATAAATAAATGATGAGAGGATTTATGGAAAGAGAAGAGCAGGAAACAGTGAAAAATGGAGAGGTAGGGGGAGAAGGGGGAGGGGAAACGTAATGGACTTGAGGCTGAGCAGGCTGGACAGGCAGAGAAGCAGAGGGCTAGATAATCATGACAGCTGTCACTCCAGGTTTGATACAAAGACAGGTCCACACACCCCACATAACTATATCATACATGTAAAATGAGAGCACAGTTTCAGTTTATATTCATTAAAAGTAATGGAAACCCGAACATAAATTGAGGTAGCAAAATGAGAATCTATTTCTGTCTGTAAGGTGCAGTGTCTACTGCACAAACCAGGGAATTCATTGGCTTCCTTGCCCAGAATGGACCACACGCTCATTCTGGACCTTTCACTGCACCAAGCAGAAAGGTTTCAAATGAGAAGAGTCCACATGCCTGGACCGTCCACTGTGATTCTCACACCTAAACTCCAGTGAAGATGCAGTGAGAAAAAGTAATTCACACTTGTAAATCTGGTAATTAAAAGGCTAAAAGAAGACTATCCACTTTTGGAGAGAGCTGAAAATTACCCACAGGAACCATGTTATCCATCCCAGGAACCCTATCCACAAGGTCACCACCACATATGGAATGGCCCAGAAGGGTATCACATCATGCTCTGCATGTGCCGTGTTGTTTCATACAAAGAAGGAGAATTGGCACTAAGCATGGTGGCACACACCTGTAATCACAGGAATTTGTGTGGCTGAGGCTCAAGGATCTCATTGAGAGGCCAGCCTCAGCAATTCAGCAAGACCCTGCCTCAGAGTTTAAAAACATAAAAAGGCTGAGACACAGATCAGTGGTAGAATGCCCATGAGTTCAGTGTCCAGTACCAGAAAGAAAAGAGATGATTCCCAGGCTTAAACCTTTACACTCACTCCATATCCTACACAGGTTCATGACAGCAAAGAAGCCATGTACAATAGGAAGGGGATCACAGTTCAGGAGAAAACGCTGTCACTACAGGCGACTGAAAACGACTCATGTGGACCATGTGCATTGAGTTCCTTCAATCACCCAATGGGAGGTGGATTTTAGACTTGAACTCTTTATGGAAGGTCACATGAAAATGTCCAAAAAACACATGAAAGGTGTTGAAAATCTTTAAGCCAAAATTGAGCCATGTCTTTTTATGTATGTCTTTAGAAAAGATAACAATGAGCTATAATTGGCTTGTGTTTACACATTAGAATCCTGGTCCCTAATGGGGCAGTGTTTGCAGGGGCTTCATGAGGAATGCTTGGGCCATGGGGTCACTGCCCTCATGAATGGATTAAGGCCTTGTAATAGTCAGCTTTTCTGGACTATTTTCCTGTGACAAAATGTCTGAGTAAAACCACTGAAAGTAGGAATAATTAATTTTTCTCAGGTTCCACAGGTTTCAGCCCAGGGTCAGCTGGTGCCATTGTTTCCTGTGATGAGGCAGAAAGATGTGGCAGAGCTCAGCTGCTCACCTCATGGCAGGCAGGGAGTAGAAGGGGTGTGGGTATATGTGGTCATATACCCTTGCAGGACATGCCACCAGTCACTTACATTCTCCAACTAGTCTAGCATCCGTGATTCCCTTGACCTCCCCATAACACCACCACCTGAGCATCAGTCTTCAACACAGGAGGCCCTGCGGACATTCTAGATCTCAAACACAGCACTCCATTGATTATTCCAAAAGGTCCATGACTGTCTCACACTGAAAAAATGCATTCAGTCCATCACTGAGAACCCCCAGAGTCTTAATGGTTACAGCATTGTTCAATTGTCCAAATCCATGGTGTCCTCTGAGACTCAAGGCAAACCTCAGCTGTGACCCCGTACAAATGTTGTAGAAGTTGCATACCTCCAACACAGGATGGCATGTGATAAACACTCCATTCCAAAAGGAAACAACAAAATACCAGACTAGAATTAGCCCAAAGCAAGGCCAAGAAAAAAACCCAGTAGGGCAAACATTAAATCCTCTCACCCCTTGTAGGCATCCAGGGCATGTGGTGGTGGGATGTTCAGGAGCCCAAACTCTTGGGCAGCTCTGACCCTATAGGCCTTCTTGCTGAAGCTCATGTGGCCATTCTCTGGAGCTGGTTCTGCTTGCTGTCTCTGGGTTTTCTCAGCAGATCTTCCACATTATGGTGTCATTAACTTCCTGGGATCTCCACTGCAGCTTTAGCTTACTCACATCTTCCTGTATCGCCCTCTCAGTGTATGGCTGCTGGAATTCCTACCAACACACTTTGCCTGGCCTCCCTGGTCTTTCCTCAAATCCAGGTGGAAGGCTTGAGGGGACCACAACACTTTCATTCTGAATGCCTGCAAAACAAGGACCACATAGACATCATCAAACCTGTTGGTAAAGAAGCGGTGTCCTGGTTCATGTGGACACAGGTCCAGCAACCTCTGGTACATGGATGCCTGAACATGGTGAAATAATTCCTGGGGAAACAAATTCTTAGCCATGAATGCATAAATGGGGTGAAAGAGTTTCTGTCTGAGTCCACAGCATTCCGAGCTCCTCCAGGTGAACCACTGGTACTCTTTGCAGGGATTTCAAGAGTGTGACAGGTCAACAGCATGAAGGAGAAGGCCTGTCAGTGCTATCCACATACTTACAAGGTTTAAAGTGAGGAGTTTGAAGTCAAAACACTGGAGAAATCCCTGTGGATGCTTCCTAGATCATGATGGGGAGGTCTCCAAAGGGGACTGTACCACAGGAGCCTAGCTAGGAGAGGGCCAGACATGACCTGGAGTCTCTCTCCTTGGGAATGTAGCAGTGTGGATTTTCCAGGAGCTTCCATAAACTGGGATCAGATTCACTGAAGTCTGAAGGCTTTTAGAACAGAAATGCTTCAGGTATGTCAGCATTAAGAGGGATTGGTTGAATCCTCCAGCTCACCCTTTTTCCCCCATGCCAATGCGATTTTGGATTAGGATCAATCTGATCTGAGGAGATGGGACAATGATGTCATATGCTTTCTTTCCTGCTTTATAAATGCTTCCAAAGGCCTCACATTCTGCAATTTCCACCCTCAATAACTCCAGGGGAATAGCTGCTGTTTGCTGCTCTTTGGGTTCTTTATTTGTAGAAAGAAGTCACCTGGATTTACTCTCTCACATTCTGACATCACTTCACCACAGAATAAGTGAGTTTCAGCAAATATACCAAAAATACACAGAGAATCTCTCTAAAATGAAACTGGGAAAACATTAACCATAATACAGATTAAATATTCGTGTTACACTACATAGAAAAATAAAGTTCACCTGAATTATAGACTGAAACTTAAAGTTAGTAGAGTAAAACCTGTAGGAGAGCTCCATGACATTGGTCTGGGGAAAGACCATGAGGATATGTCCCCAAAAGAAAGGAAAACAAAAATACAGATATGAAAATGAGATTACCTAAAATTCAATTAAGAAGTTTCTGCACAGCAAAGGAAACAATCACCAGAGTGAAGATACAGCACACAGAATGGAACAATGTATGGTCACACTCCACATTGTGGCCTCTTATTGGTACGTTATGGTTATACATAATCATGGGATTTACTGTGACATGTTCTCAGATACAAAGGACACATTTGATAGATTCCATTCTCCAGTAGCTGCACTTGCCCCAGAAGCTCTGCTCTCCCTGTTCCCCTCCCTCCCTGGTTCCTCTTGCTCAACTCCTGCCATCTCCCCTGTATGCTCATGAGGTCACTTCTTGAAGTATCTTCTCTTTTTCGCATTAGATCAAACATAATGCTTGATTTTGTCAGTCTGGCTTATTTCACTGAAAATGATGCTCTCTACTTCCATTCATTTCCTTCCAAATGACATAATTAATTTTTCCTTATACTTGAACAAATCTCTATTGTGTTAATATATACCACATTTTTTCATCCATTCATATGTAGATGGAAAATTCTACATTGGCTCCATAAATTCACTATTATGAATTGCAAGGGTGTGAATGTATTACTAGAGTATGCAGACTTTAACTCTTTTGTGAAATTCCTGAAAAGTGCTTTAACTGGATCATATGGAATCTCATTCTTAGTATTTTGAGAAGCCTTACAATTCCAACATCATTACATAACTTTCCTTTCCCCCCACACCTTTGCAAGCATTTATTATCATTACATAATTCTGGTGACTGCCATTCTAACTGCATTGAGATAAAAATTACAGTGTAGGCTGGGTGTGGTGGTGCATGCCTGTGATCCCAACAGCTTAGGAGGCTGAGACAGGAAAATCGTGAGTTCAAACCCAGCCTCAGCAACTACGAGGGGCCAAGCAACTCAGTGAGACCATGTCTCCACACACACACAAAAAAAAACCACAAGATAGGGTTAGGGATGTGGTCAGTGGTCAAGTACCCTGGAGTTCAATCCCTGGTACTAGGAAAAAAAATAATCTCAGTGTAGTTGTGACTTGCATGTTCCTAATTGCGAAGAATGTTAAGTTTGTTAAATATTTCCTCATGTATTTGTTGGCTTTTAAAATATTTTTTGATAAACATTTAGTTCATTTTCCCATTTATTGATTGGGATATTGGAGGCATGTTGAGTTTTTTGAATTCTATACATATTCTGGATATTAATCCCCTGTCAGAAGAGTAGCAAGAAAGATTTTTTCCCCAGTCTCCCATTCTGTGGCTCTATAATTTCTTGTTTCATCTGCTGTGCAGAAACTTTTTAATTTGATGGCATTCACCCTTAAATTTTGGTATAAATTCCTGAGCTTGACAAGTCCTATTCAGGACATCAATGCATACACCTCTCTCTGATTCCTGTGTCTTTGATCCTTTTTTAGTTGACTTTTGTGCAGGGTGATAGGGATCCAGTTTCCATCTTTGACATGTAGATATCACATTTCCCAGTGCCTTATTTAAAAAAAGTTAAGGATATAAGGATATATCTTAGTGTCATATAAAAATAGAAATAAATCAATTAAAAAATAGTAAAAAAAAACACACAGAGGAGGCTGAGCAGACTGACCCATGCCAGACGCATGGAGGTGGAGACTGACTAAGCACACATGGAGAAGGAGACTGACCACACTGTGTCCCCCATCTACTAATGGATGGCAGTCCTGGCCTACTTCCATCTACAGACAATAGCCAGGACCAGGAAGACCATCCCTGAGGTACCTTTAGGCCTGGTTACACCCAAAGTGAGGTATTGGTAATCTGCAGGGACACTACAAGATTATAGGGTAGAAACTATAATACCTCAGATTGGCATTGTTAGAGGTGAAGACATATGACCAACATGAAAAAACAAGGGAAGAAAAGGCCCCAATCAAACCAAGATGCTACCATAATAGAATCCATTGATGGTTCAATAGAGGAAAAGTTAGAGAGAAGTTCAGAACATACATAATTAAAATGATCTGTGATGCACAATATAATATAAAAGAATGATTATGGGAAACAATTGATCAATCCAGTAGAGATTAGTGAGCAAACACAGGCAACCATTGATCACTACAACAAAGAAATAAGAGAGCAAATACAAGGAGACAAGATTACTTCAAGAACAAAATAGAGACTTTGAAAAAAAGAGCAGAAATCCTTGAAATGAAGAAAATAATCAACCAAAGAAAAAATTTAGTAGTAAGCATCACCAGCAGACTAGAAAACTTGGAAAATAGAACCTCAGACAATGAAGATGAAATATATAATCTTGAAAATAAAGTTGACCACACAATGAAGATGGTAAGAAAACTACAAACAAAATATCCAAGAATTTTGGAATAACACCAAAAGACCAAATCTAAGAATTGTCAGGATAGAGGAAGGTACAGAGCTACAACCCAAAAAAATGACCAGTCTCTTCAATGAAATAATGTCAGAAAATTTCCCAAACATGAAGAACAAATTGGAAAATCAAATACAAGTGTCTTACAGGACACCAAATGTACAAAACTACAACAGATCCACACTAAGCCACATTGTAATAAAAACATGTACCACATAAAATAAGGATAGAATTTTAAAAGCTCCAAGAGAGAAGCTACAGATTACATACAGGGGAAAGCAATTTAGATTTCAGCAGATTTCTCAACCGAGACCCTCAAAGCTAGGAGATCCTGGAACAACATATACCAAGCTTGAAAAGAAAATGGGAGCCAACCAAAATCTTATATCCAGCAAAATTAAGCTTCCAATTTGATGATGAAATAAAATCCTTCCATGATAAACAAAAGTTAAAAGAATTTACAGTGAGAAAGCCTGCACTAGATAACATTCTCAGCAAAATATTTCATGAGGAGGAAATGAAAAACAACAATGATAATCGGCAAAAGGAGGGACTACACTAAAGGAAAAGTTAATCAAAGGAGAAACAAAGACAAGCTCAAAATGAAAAGTAAGCTGAAATGAATGGGAAAACACATCATATTTCAAAAATAACCCTGAGTTTAGTGGCCTAAATTTGTCAATCAAAAGACATAGACTGACAGATTGGATTTTCAGAAAAGATGCAATAATATGATGTCTTCAAGAGACCCATCTCATAGGAATAGATGTCCACAGACTGAATGTGAAAGGATGAAAAAAACATACCACTCGAATGGACCACATAAACAAGCAGAGGTCTCCATCCTCACTTCAGATGAAGCACATTTCAAAAAGATAGTTAGAAGGGATAAAGAAAAACAATTTATACTGCTTAATGGAACCATACATTAAGAAGACATATCATAAATATCTATGCTCCAAACAATGGAGAATTCACTTATATCAAACAAATCCTTCTCAATTTTGAGACTCAAATAGACCACAATGCAATAATATTGGATGACTTTAACACACCTCTATCATCAATGGACAGATCTTCCCAATGGAAAATAAACAAAAAACCCATAGAACTGAATAATATAATCAATAATTTAGAATTAACAGATATATACAGAATGTTTATCCACCAAGTGAATACACATTTTTCTCAGCAACACACACATCTTTCTTTAAACTAGACCATATCTTTGCCACAAAGCAGAGGTCTCCATCCTCACTTCAGATGAAGCACATTTCAAAAAGACAGTCAGAAGGGATAAAGAAGGACATTTTATACTGCTTAGTGGCACCATACATCAAGAAGACATAACAATCAAAAATATCTATGCTCTAAACAATGGAGAATCCACTTATATCAAACAAATCCTTCTCAATTTTGAGAATCAAATAGACCACAACACAATAATACTGGATGACTTTAACACACCTCTATCATCAATGGACAGATCTTCCCAATGAAAACTAAACAAAAAAACCCATAGAACTCAATAATATAATCAATAATTTAGAATTAACAGATATATACAGAATATTTCATCCTTCAAGTGAATACATAGTTTTCTCAGCAACACACACATACTTCTATAAACTAGACCATATCTTTGCCACAAAGCAATTCTTAACACACACACACACACACACAAAAATAGAGATACTACCCTACATTCTATCAGACCATCATGGAATGAAATTAGAGATCAATGACAGAATAAAAATTAGAAGCTACTTCATCATGTGGAGACTAAATGATATGCTATTGAATGATGCATGTTAAGAGAAGACATAGAGGACATAAAAAAATTCTTAGAGGTAAGTGAGAACTCTGATACAACATATCAAAATCTCAGGGACACTATGAAGGGTGTGTTAAGAGGGAAGTTCATTGCATTAAGCTCATTTATTAAAAGAAGTAAAACTAAACAAATAAACAACCTGACATGACATCTCAAAGCTCTAGAAAAAGAAGAACAAACCAGGACCCAAAGAAGTAGAAGACAGGAAATAATTAAAATCAGGGCTGAAACCAATGAAATTGAAACAATGGAAACAATTCAAAAAATTGGGGAAACAAAAAGCTGGTTCCTCAAAAAAATGAATAAAATTGATAAACCTTTAGCTACCCTAATGAAAAGGAGGGAGAAAACTCAGATTACTAAAATTTGAGATGAAAAGGGAAATATCACAACAGATATTATTGAAATACAGAAAATAATCAAAAGCTATTTTGAAAATCTATACTCCAGTAAAAGAGAAAATCCTGAAAAAACTGACAAATTTCTAGGGCCATAGGAACTGCTGAAACTGAATCAGGAGGATATACACAACTTAAACAGATCAATTTCACACAAAGAAATAGAAGACGCCATCAAAAGCTTACCAACCAAGAAAAGCCCAGGACCAGACAAATTCTCAGCCGAGTTCTACGAGACCTTCAAAGACAAATTACTACCAACACTTGTCAAACTGTTCCATGATATAGAGGAGGAAGGAACCCTTCCACACTCATTCTAGAAGGCTAGTGTCACCCTGATTCCAAAACCAGACAAAGACACATCAAAGAAAGGAAACATCAGACCAATATCCCTGATGAACATTGAGACAAATATTCTCAATAAAATTCTGTCAAATCATAAAGAAAAACATATTAAAAAGATAGTGAACCATGATCATGTGGTTTTCATCCCAGGTATGGAAATTTGGTTCAACACACAGAAATCAATCAATGTAATTCATCACATCAATACACTTAAAGTCAAGTATCATATGATTATCTCTAGAGATGCTGAGACAAAATACAGCACCTCTTCATATTCAAAGCACTAGAAAAACTAGAGATAGTAGGAACATTAACCTCAACATGGTAAAAGCTATATGCAAAACCAAAAGCCACCATCATCCTCAATGGGGAAAAATTGGAAGAATTCCCTCTTAAACGGGAACAAGACAGGGATGTTCTCTTTCAAGACTTCTCAATATAGTCCTTGGAACTCTAGTCCTAGCAGTTAGACAGACAGCAGAAATTAAAAGGGTATGAATAGGGAAAGAAGAAGTTAAAATACCATTACTTGCTGCCAACATAATTCTTTACTTAGAGGATCCAAAAAATTCCACCAGAAAACTTAGAGAATAATCAATCAATTCAGCACATTAGCAGGATATGAAATCAATACTCATAAATCACATGCATTTCTATACATCACTGATGAATGCTCAGAGAGAAATTAGAAAATCTACCCCAATCACAGTAGCCTCAAAACAAAAAAACAAAACAAAACAAAAAAAACCTTGGGAATCAATTTACCAAAAGAGCTGAAAGAACTTTATGTAGGAACACTCTCCACACCTTCAACCCCTCCTTTCCCTCTTTCCGCATTCTATGCTGATGGACCCCGCACCTGACAGAGCAGGACCTCATTGATTGTAACTTCAGTCTCTGATTGCTCTGAGGACCATACATAAGCTGTTGTACTTTCTGGAATAAAAGGGTTCTGCATGGGAATGCAGAAGTGACCACTCAGGTAAGGAAAATGCCCTTCTCTTACATCCAGACTGTGAATTTACCAGGAGAAAATCCATGTGAAACAGCAGTCATTCTGGGATCTGTGCAGCTGTAGGGCACATGACTCTAACATCTGAAACCCATGTCGATGCCCAGTGGGGTCTCCCAGCACACCTGTGCCTTGTGCATGCCTCTTGGTGGCAACACCCACCAACACTCCAGAATGTTCCATGCACCAACATAGCCATGTCTGGAGAAGGGTCCAGCCACAGGCAGTGATCCATGGTGGACTCCACCCAGTGCCCTCCATGGTGTCATGCACCACCATTGTTTCATCTGGGTCCCTGCCCTAGAGTGAGGGGTGCAAGGCCTCGTGTGCTCTCACCTGGGTGGGGGCCTCTGCCTGCCCAGGGCCTCTCACCTCAGAGGTTTCATTCTGAGCGTCCTTCCCTTTCCTCCCCTCTGTCATCAGCCAGAACATAGAAAGGGTTATTTAGAGACCTTTGTCCATTACATGCAGTTCTCTAGGTGGTTTCCTAGAAATGTCATAATTTTGTTGTCAATGAAACTCTTGGCATAGTCACCATATTTTTGTAATCCATTCAACAGTTGATGGACACCATGATATGTCCTGGTAATTATGTCGTTTTAAATATTTGTCTGGGTCTCTATAGTCTGCTGACTTTAATTCCTCTTGAAAGTATACTACAGCATCATAGTAAGAAAAAAATAAGAAAGGAAAAACTTGGTATTGGTGTAAAAATAGACATACAGGCCAATGGAACACAAGGGTAGACACAGACTCAAAATCACATACCTACACTTACCTGATTCTTGCAAATGTGCCAAACACTTATGTTGGACAGGAAGGAATATTTCACAATAAATAGTGCAGTGAAACTGGATTTCTACATGTGAAAATGTTGAAACTAGATCTCTATCACTCACCCTGCACAAAAGTCAACTCAAAACACACCGAAGACCTTGGAATAAGACCAGAAAGTTTGCAACTGCTAGGGGGGCACAAAGTTGAGACACTCTATAAGCATAGGCAGAGGTGTCCTCAGCAGGACACCTACATCTCAGGAAATACTACCAATGCATATCCCCCTTATTCTCTATGCTTATTCCCCTACATTTCTTAGCATGGTCTTTTAATCTGTTTGTGATTAAGTACTTTGCTTTAGTGGAAAGTTTTGCACGCTTGCTTAGTACATTTTGTCTGTTATAGATTTGCATTTCATCAATCATAAGGATCAAGGGACATTTTTTGAGGAGAACCAACTGGTTGAAATGGTAGCCATGTAACATGATCAGAGATAAGCAGCAAATAAAGAGAAAATATATGTATTGAAAATTCTGCACAGGCACTCCATTATTCCCTTAGTCTTCATTCTTGCTCATCTGTTTTACATCTTTCTAAATTGCCTATCTCAACATTTTGATCGGGGTTCTTCCAGCCAGGTATCCCTCTCCCCCCTCAGACAGCGGGGAAGAGGAGATCCTCGGAAGCCCCCGATAAGGACAGACTGAGAAAGGCAAAGCTGCCCGGCCCGAATTCACCACGCATCGGGGAGTCTTGTCTCAAGCAAGAACTGATTTATTGAAGGGAGGTTTACAGGTTTATCTATGGGAGGGGGTCCCAGTGGTGTCCTGTTTCTAAGCTAAGAATGCGGAAGGGGGCTGTCCACCTGAAACTGTATAGGGTCACTTAGCTAGGGTAACATGGAAGAAGAGGACAGCCAATAAAGGTGAGGGGATGTGGCTTTCTCAGGGCAGCGTGGTCAGCCCTGAGCTGGCTGCTCCATGCCATCTTTGTGGCAAGCATCCACAATTTTAATACAGTGTTCTTATTTATCATTGTTTTGGTTTTCAGGTTCTGTACTAAAGATATGGATGGATTATGCCATTAATAATAAATATTAGAGCATTCTGAGTCTGTGTACTCCTCTTTAGTTTCATATCCTCTGGAACTTCCTTCCCATGCCTTAGTGTTTCTTTCTTCTAGTTTGAAGACATCCCTTCAGCACTTCCTGTTGGACAGTTTTAGTGCAGGCTAATGTTCTCAGCGCCTGTTTGTCCAGTTTGTCCTCTTTCATGTCTGAAGCAGAGCTTTGCTGGGGGCAGCATGCTCTGTTGGCTGGTTTCTCCTTCACTACTGGGAAAATCTCATGCCTCTCCAGGCCTGTAAGATTTCTACCGAAAAGTCTGATATAAGGTGTGTTGGAACATCCTCATGTGTTGTATGCCCTTTTTTCTTGCTGCCTTGAGAATTTTTTGTGTCTCTTTCATCTTTGAGACCTTGATTTTGTCTTGAGATAGACTTGATTGGATTAAGTCTGACTGCTGTCATTTGACCTTCCTGAACCTGGATATTTCTATTCCTCTCTATTTGGGGCAGTTTTCATTGTGATTCATGTGAATAAGCTTTCTAACTGCTTGAGCATCATCAAGTCACTTGTAAACCTCCAAAAACCAAGTATTTGCTCTTTTATTACTATTTCAATGTTCCTGGAACATTCCTTCATTCCTCTTTATTCTTTTTCTTTTGTACTCCTCTACTGTGTATTTTCTAATATTCTGTCTTTGATCTCATTAATGCTTTCTTCTGTTTGATCTGCACTGCTGTTGATATCTTCTATATTTTCAATTTTGCCTAGTGTATATTTCTGTTTGGTTTTACTTAATTATTTCCATCACTCTGTTAATTTTTTCTGTCACAGCACTAAATTCTTTTCTGCTTTTTCAAATTTCATTGAGTTAAACACAATGTTTAAGTATATAGAATTATACCTGTTGGGCTTTTAAAAAAGCAATTTCGTTCTTAATGATGACAAAGCAATTTCATATCCCTTTTTAAATCTTTACCATTTATGAAAACATCAAAAACGTTACCCTATGGAATTTAAAGGAATCAAAAGTATTTGGTATTGGATTTAACAGTTAACATTTTATCTAACAAACACATTTGAGTACTCAATGTCAGATCTGATTTACTTACTTCCATTATAAAAACCAAGGCATTAGACAAGGGTATCTCACAGTATTAGTCATTTCTCCCTTGAAGAAAGTTTTTTAAATAATGTGTATTAGACATTTTATAGACATTAACATTTTATTAGTCCTTTGACCACCTAGAAAGACTTCTAAGCTGAGTAATTTTAAAAACATCTTTACATTTATCTTTTTACCCAATTTAAATTGAACCTTTTAAATCATGTGAGTTAAAGGTATTTGGATCCATTTTTAATTTTAGTTTATGAGCACTCTATATGTTGGATTTGATACACAAAACATGTGTATACAAGACAATACAAAAAACAGACAGCCTGTATACAAAGCTTACACAAAATAGAAAGTAAAAGCCCTCTTGGATTAAAAGTATACCTTGTAAATTGGTCTCTGAGCAAAGTAGAGTGTAAAAAATCTTTTATAGTTGGATAAGATACATCTGACCAGAAGTTTTAATTTTAACATGCAGGATAAAATTGTGAGCTCAAGAATATATAATTTAAGAGTGAGGAGTCCTAGAAAAAATGACATAGCCATTAATTACTTCAGTAAAGCAACACGAGAGAATGGAGGAAGAAGAAATGGGGCAGGGAGAAAAAGCTTAGGTAGATTTAAACTGACTTCCTTTATTTTTCCTTGGGTTGTGGACTGGCTTTGTTTACTAAGGTCTGGAAAGTGACCTTGAGGCCTGAGCCAGCTGTGAAAGCTGTAAGCCTGGGAGGTTGTGGGGGAGGGGCTGCTGCAGGGCAAGTAGCTGGCTGGGACGCAAAAGCACTGGCTGTGTTGTGCGGTTCTGCTTAAGGAAAACAGGGCTAAAGTTTGTCAAGATTTCTTATAATACAGTTTGCAAGGGTAGGGGAAGCTGGAGGTATGGGGGAGGTGTAGATGCATTAAACTATTATGTTTTATACCCAGGAGATGTACTGGAGGATCTAGTGGAGTCATGGACCGCAGTGGCTTTTTAGGCCTTTGGATGGCTGAGGCTAGGAGCTGATGTTTAAATTTAAGACATTAAAAACCTTGAAAGCTAAAAGTAACTGTTGTGGAGACTCACATCTACAGTTGTATGTCTGGTGATTGCCTCAGTAAGTTGGGCTAGAAACAGGGCAGGATTCTCATCAGGTCCCTGGGTAATTTAACCCTGGGATCTTGAAGTTGGTGGATCTCTAAGGGCGAGGGTTTTATCTGCTATTTTGGGGCTATAAATGAAGAAGGGGATTACAAAATTATAGTTTATGATTGCAAGGCAGTCCAGGGTTGGTGCTGGGGGGTGGTAACTCCTGCCTTTTGGTGGAGAATTTCTAATGCTTGTCCATGTTCTGAATGAAAGGTCAGACCCCCTCATTCCAATCACTCTGTGCAGAGGAGCCGAGGATTACATGGGGGTTCCCGGGGGAGGGGCACTCTTCTCTGGGGACATTCCAACTTCTAGTGTCCCCATTGTCCACAATTGGGACAAGGTTGGTGGGGGGGCCTTGGATTAGGGCAGGCTTTTGCCCAGTGTCCATCCTGACCACATCGGTAGCAGGGCTTTAAGGGTCTCTTAGTGGGTATAGTGGGTATAAGCCATGGGAGTATTATGAGATTGAGTTGGGGCATGAGCCATAGGGACTTTGTTTGGGCTCTAAATTGCAGAGGCCTGGAGCTTATATTTAACTTTGAGGTATAAGGAGGGGTTTGAGTGGGGAAGGAAGAAAGCTTTCAGATAGGAAAGCTCCAGTACTTGTCATTCTGGGTCAAATATTGTTTTAAAGCCTGTAGAATTTCTTTATTGAAAGTTCCGTATTGAGGCCATGTGTGTTGGCTTCCTAATTTGTATTTTGGCCAGATTATAGTGCTGAATTTAATAGGGCATTTTAGTTTGAGTCTGGTGTGGGAATAGTGGAAGTTTTTTTTTGGTGCTGGGGATTGAACTCAGGGGCACTCGACCACTGAGCCACACCCCCAGCCCTATTTTGTGTTTTATGTAGAGACAGGGTCTCACTGAGTTGCTTAGCGCCTCACCTTTGCTGAGGCTGGCTTTGAACTCGCAATTCTCCTGTCTCAGCCTCTCTAAGTGATGGGATTACAGACTTGAGCCACCACGCCCAGCTGGGAATAGTGGGTTTTAAAACTGGCAGAGAAATAGCCCAAGGGAGTATCTTTGGGAGTGGATTAAATAGTTTTCATCTTCAGAGAAGCTTGAGGTAGATGACAATGGAGGGCAGTGGTAAGGAGCTAGGCATGGCCTGATGGGAGACTCTCTGTTCCTCTGGCCAGCAGAGAGAGATTAATCTAGGGAAGGTGACAACAAAGCACAAGGCATCCCCTACACTCTTTATGCCCCAAAATGCCAGTCCTGGACTGGACTTTGTCCATGAGGTGTTGGGGATACATCTTTCCGTCAACCCCAGGGGTAAGGGGCAGGGCCCCAGTAGCTGAATGGCATGATCTCTGTCCAGCAGTGATGGAAAGAGATAGTAGCTGAATGGTGTGATCTCTGTTCAGCATAGAGGGGGATGGGGTACTGATTTAGAAAGGAGTCTTACCTCTCCGAAGGGATGAGAAGGCTGGTGGTGAATGCAGAAGTAAAATTGGAAAGTGAATCCCATGACTTGCAAAGTTTGCTGACTGTGCCAGGGAGGGGAAAGCAGGGAATGGGAAGAGGCGGGCTTTCCTTAATGCTGACAATGAGCTTGGTATAGGTCCCTTTATTGTCCACATGGCATGAAGCTATAAGAGTGTAATGTGCAGTGGATCTTTGGTACCCCTGTGGAGGGCTATTGGCATCAGGTTTCAGACTCGAAGTTTTCCAGCAATGCTGGGGAGTAGACCCAGCCAGATGCCTTCAGTCACTGTTGATTCTTCCTCTTGATGTGCGCACCAAAGTTCTCCCACACAGCAGTGGACTCAGTACCCTAAAGAGCTGCTGGGATGAGGTTTTAGACCCAAGGCCTTCACACAGCACCAGGGAGTAGCCCTGGCCAGCTGCCTTCAGTTCCCTCAGGCCCACTGCCTCTCCCTCGCACTGAGTCTCATGCATGAGGCGGACAGCGTGGGAGGCTTGTGTTCAACAGGGCAGGGAAACGCAGTCAACTCAGAGATACAGCTGTAGCTTCAAAGAGTGGTGGCTAGGGGGCCTCCCAGTTTTCAGAGAGCCTTGGAGGTGCCAGACACTCAACGGTCACTCCCCAAGTCCCTTCAGCTGTTTAACTGATTGTGGAGAAAGGGGAAGGGTATGGGGAACAGGGAAGCATTACTTCACAGATGATTCCTGGTCACGGGACCAAAAATGTATGCTCAGTAAGATCAAAGTGGCAGCAAACTATGCAGGTCATTTCAGGCTTTATTCAGAAGCGGAACTACATCTACGGAGGTGATGGACCCACTTTCTGGTGGAAAATGAGCCACCGAACAAAGGAAGGGACTGGGTTTATATAGGCTCTCAGTTTTTGCAGGCATTTAGGAATTTCGAGTTTGTTTCATCAATATCAGTTGAGATAATCAATTTATCACATCGGTGTGGTGCCCCTTCCTTTTTGGATTTGCCTCAGGAAGACATCTGTTGGGGGAGGCAGGAGGTGCCAGTGCGATTAAAATCAAACAGACAGTGTTGGGAAAGGTAAAAGCCGCCGGCATGATAAGCATTTAAAGAGACAGTGTTTGGAGGAGGTGAAAGCTGCCAGTGTATGGCCATCTGTCTTTTTCCTCAAGCCACATTATTTTTAATTCTCATATCTATTATACACTACTGCAGACATCCAGTGTGCTTGAAGTGTTATCTCATGGAGCTTTTTATTTGCATGTCTGTATTCACAAATCATGGTGAGCTCCTTGTTGCTTTTCAGCTAGAGAAATCTGTTCTTTAGAGAACTGTCTATTCATATTTTTTGTGTACTTTTAATTTTTCATCCTTGCTGATTTTTATACATTTCAGATACTAGATCTTCTGAAGTAATTTGCAAACATTTTCAGCCATTCAGTAGGTTGACTGTCCACTGCAGTGGTACTGTTTGGATACTGAAACGGTTTATGATTTTGACGAATTCCAACATATCAATGTCTTCCTAATAAAGGAATTATTTTGGTGTCATATCTAAAAGTGTAGGCCATACCTATGGTCATGAAAAGTTACCCATGTGAGCACAAATTAGAATAACCATTATGGAAACCACTTCAAACATGCGTCAGAATACCAAAACTAAAATTATAATACAACATAGCAATCCCACTGTTGGGAATATTTCCAACAGAAATGAAATCAGTATGTCAAAGAAATATCTTCACACTCATGATTGTAATGTGGAATCAACCTAAATGATTAACATTCATCCAACAAATGGGTAGATGAAGAAAACATGATCTCTATACACAGCAGGCACTATATAGACATAATACAGAATGAAATCCTGTAATCTGTAGCAACATGCGTGGAGCTAGAAGACATCATGCTGTGTACAGTAAGTGAACCAGATCAATGGACATCGTGGATCTCACAGATATGGGATCTTGACTCTTGTGTATTCCCACGAAAATATTGCCTAAGTTTTAGCTTTGTAATATGCAGCTTATGTAAAAACCAGAATACAAGCATAAAATATTCATCTTTCAGAGAAAATATTGACACTATTTATTTCCTTTACACCCAGAGCACTTTTCTATTTAGACTACCTACATTTCAGATGCTCACTAATAGCATATGACTTGTACCCACCTTGATGGAAAGTGTGTTTTTTCAAGCTGCTAGACAATATTATCAGAACTGAATTAGGATTTCAGGAAATTGGGGGAAGTACAGATAGATATGATTCACTCCACAATCTCCCCACCTTCTCTTTTATTTCTATTAACATCTTAACGTTAGTTTGGTACACAGCACAATTGATGGGCCAGTATTAGTATCACCTTACTAACTAAAGTCCATAATTTATATTCTGATTCCCATTTTCTGTTCTACATTGTATGCATTTTGGCAAAAGTATAACATGTTGTCTACTATAATAATATCATGTACAATAGTTTCACTGTCCTGAGATTCTCATGTGCTCTGGGGCAAGAAGTCTTCAACCTGGGACATTTGCACCTTTTTCATTACTTCCTTTGCTTGGATAAGAGGAAAAATGACACTAGCACATCTGTGCATGACCTCATAATTTGAGGAGGTAGAAAAAATAAATATATTTATCTTCATTATTGTCTTCTGTGCTACAAGAGAGATACAAGGTCTTCCTACATAGCCCAATGTTCACATATAGCACAAAAAAATGGGAAAACCCAATGCTGTGGATGTAGACAATGCTTTGATGCAGGATGTAGCATTCATGAAGAAGACAGCAGGAGCAAAGAAGGCCAAAGTCAGAATAGAAACATGAAACTGATTTCTGTATGGACTTTGTGTTACTGACATAGGGTTTCTGAATTCAGCAAGGTCATTTGTCCCCACAAGCCACAGGAAACACATGACTCTGTGCATGGGATTGGTATGCAGACCTGTATGTGCCATGCAAGGAAGATTCTGTGGCTACATGGACATTAGTGTGTGAGGCTGAATCTCTATCTTAGAATTTGGAGAGAATCCTACTCCCAGGATGTTGGTTGGGGCCTGATGAGCACAGGCCCTTCTGAGTCTTTCACGTTGCAATGGACGTGGCATTCTCTGATGCAGTTCATGTCCATCATCCCAAGTGGCTTTCATGAAAACAGTTTCCTGACACGGGTTTGGGACCGAATCTGCTCCAGGGAAGTTCATCCCTTGGGCTTTTGTTATCTGTGGTCCTAGATGAAATCATAGCCCTTGGGCCGGTGAGGATGATCCTCAAAATTATTTTCCAACTTGTGTTTTCCACCTGGATTCAAGGCCTCAGATGTAGAGCTCCAGGCAAAAAGAGGTCCAGATTCCCCCAGGGAATGTAGGCAGCTGAGCTGACAGAAGATGGGGGGGTTAGATAGGCCTCTCCTTCACACACACACACACACACACACAGCATACATATGAACCTCCCTAACACAGCAGGTTCCACCTCCACCCAGAGGTACAGCTTTGAAGACATGTCTGTGATGCTTCCTTGGATTTTTCTCTTACTGGTCCTGCAGCTTCCCGTCCTGGTGTGCTTTCCTGACAATTCCACATGCCTGGTCGAAGTGAAAGCCAGTATGTACAAGGATGGAGATGGGGTGATCGCTGCACTTTTCCCACTTTATACCATCTTTCTAAGCCAAGAAAGCGAAGATGGAGGCAACCAGTACCCCCACTTTCAGTAAGCACCTTTTTCAGTTTTTCATTTGCTGGGTTATGAGGATAGATAACTCTAGGACATCTGTGGATCTGCACTCCCTGTCTCCTGCCCCACTTACCCAACACTCTTTTATTTTATGACTTCTTGTTGACTATTATTTTTCCTTCAGCGGGAAGAGTTTTCTGCTTCTCTTCCTAATATATTCCCCTTTTAGGGCTCAACTCAACAGCTTTCTCCACCACTCCTGCCCCTTCTCCAGCCTGGGCTGTCTTTTCATAAGAGCAAGAGGTGTTCCTTAGAAATGCCCTCCATGCCCCTGGCATGAGTTCTGTACTAGAAAGTACCACAGAACATCTTGCCCAGAAAGTCCAATAATGCTTCTTTAGTCGCATATATAATGCCTAAAATCCCTGCAGAGAATATGCTGCCATTTGCATGGACAGAATTCTAACTGTTGACATCCCCTCACTCTTTGAAATACACTTCATGTCATTATGTTAAGACAGGGGTGCTCCATGCCTCTGGGAGTAGCAAGTCAGACCAGGAATAAGAGATCAGTCACCAGATACTTTTATTCCCTCCCATTTAAAATATTTCCCTTGTATGTTTACCCAGCCTCAGAGTTTGGAAACTATTGATGTCAGGTCAATAGACCATTTAATTAGTAAATACCTAAGTCAGAAAATTAGGAAATTCTAGCTGTTTCTGTGTGCTCCTGTGAGAAAAATGGATGTCACTGAAATGATGGTGGAGTGACAGGTGCTGCCAGTGGTGACTGTCCACATTTGTGAGCACGTATGGTGATTATGATTGGGGTCTCTTGGCTGCTGTAGAAGGTGTCAACACCTATCTGACATTTTCACATCTACATGTTTGTCTGCTATCTTTTCTATTCTCTGGCACTTTGCCCATGTTTATCAGAATTTTTTCTTTCCATAATTTTCCATGAGGCATTTGGACATTTTACTGATATGTTTTTTTGTAAGTACTTTGATTCTGATGGTTACTGCTTATGGTTTTTATCCTAGTTACTGTCTTACCTATAAGATACATGGGGTGGCTGTTAGGGAATTGTGGTCCTAATGTCCTGAGACCTATTAAAATAAGAACTCGTGTGTAGACATGTTAAGGAGTGTGGACAGATCTTATTCCATGGAGACACTGCCAAGATACAGGGACCACTGTGCTGAGGTTTGCAGTGGAGAGAGGAATTAGATGTACCTCTGCACATAGCATGCACATGGGACTCGGGGTGAGTCTGTGGATGGAAATGACTAAGAAGCAGCATCGAGGTGAGTGGTTTCTGCTTAACCTTCCTTCTTGCTGAAGGCAGGTCAAGGTGATCACACCCCACCTCAGGGACAGAGGAGGATGAAGAACTGCTCATATACCAAATATTACTAGGTAATAAGGACATCTTAGCAGATTCATTTGACCTGGACATTGCAAAGACAACCACAGAGGCTCAAATTGTGAGTCTACTTGGGGAAAAAAAAAGTATATCGAGAGTCAGGTATATTCAGGGAGCAAATCTATGTCCGGAAGAAAGAAAAGGATTTGTTATGTCTACTGGGGATCTGGCTCCCAGATGCTGGAGGGAGACATGTTCTTTCTCCCTAGGAGATGAGGCAAGGCCTCCTTGCTCTGTCTGCTGTCCTTCACTCTCAGCAGCTCAGAGTCCAGTGAGTTCCCTGCAGGTGGCTCTCTCAGACCTGGGCCTGGAAACCCTGCCTGTGCCTGAAGGAGGATCTCTGCCAGCACAGAGCCTGCATGTCCCGCATGATTTGTCCACTGCTGCACAGGACATGAGGGGCCCATCAGAACATCTTAATTTCTTATAAAATAAGAAGTAAAAACATAATCACTTTAGAAGAATGAAAATTTTGTCTTTATACATTTCCAAGTATTTTTAATTTTAATAGAGGATGGGATATAAGAATGTATCTCCCTCGTGGCCGTTAGTTACTTCACAGCTTTGATCATATCCTCCACGTCCTTGGATGCAAACAACCACATGTGTAAACCCCCTGCTGTCTCTCCTCCTCTACTTCCTTGCATAACAAATACCACAAGTGCCCCTGTGTGTGTGTCTTTTGTGCATTTCTTACACATACGTGATACCATAATCTGTGGGACCAGCATAATTTTGCCCAGACATTAATTCTCGTATGGTCCCAGTTGTCTAACAGGTTTTGATTTTCATGTTAGCATAATCAGGAAGATGGTAAACAGGTCTTTGATAGGTGGTGGAACACAGCCTACAGATGTAGCTCTCTGTTTGACACAAATGAATTCCTAAAATTACAATAACTGGGCTCAAGGCTTCCTATGTGTCAAAGTCTTTTTTGGCCTCCTGCCAATGACTCTCCAGAACCAGACCCATGGACGTTTTCACCAGCCATCAGAGGACTGTCTGCTTCACATTTCCAGTGCAATGTGGTCTGATCTGATGTATGAACATGTTTTCCCATTGGTTACCATTGCATTTCTTATACAAATAGATGAATTGACGGAATGTTTATGTATTGTCATGAGAATATTTTCTTTGCTACCTTGCATTTTAACATTTTGCTCTTTTGCTATATGCCTTTCATTTTTGAGAGATGTTTTTTATGTGTAGTAACAGAAGTATTTTGCTGGTGATATACTAAAAATTCTTGGTCAGGTGGTGGCATGTTTTCAAGATTTTATTACAAGTCATGTTCAAGGGGGAACAGAGATTGGGTAAAATCGAATAGCCTTTATCTTAGTCTTTCTTCCTTTACAATTTATATCTGGTGTGCAATATTTTAATTTGAAATTTTCTTTGTACTTTACTCATCTTCAGATATTCTGTAGAGCATCTGGAGGTTTTTTTTTTTTTTTTTGGCCCCAGAAATGAACATATTAACATCATTCTAATTTTTTTATTAGCACAATATAGTTTTACCTAGTACTTTTAAATTTCCAGGTTTGCATTCACCAATTTTAAGTGAATAGTGAATAGTCCACTATTTCTCCACTGATTTTCAAAACAAACTTTATGTTACATGTCATGCCCACATACCCTGGTATATTTAACATCCAGTTAAAATACCAAAGCTAATCAGAACATGTAGTCATCATTTCTGGAAAGCCATTTGCTCCCTTTGTCATTTTGAATGACTTTCACTAATTTTCTAAACATTTCATATTTTCAGAAACTTCCAAATTAAATTTTCCATGGACATAAAAGCCTCTCACAACGTATATTTAATTTGTTAAATATTATTATAATTTTCAATGGGTTACAGTGGGATAATTTGATGTATCTACATATTTTGTAATGATGTAATCAGAGTATTAACGTTTTAAACTGTAATTTTTTTAAAACTAGTTTTTATTAACATGCACTAATTATACCCACTTATAAGTGAATTTATGAATTTGTGAGTGTGAATTTTCAAAACACATATTCGGTATGTATTGATCACATTGTGGTGATTGCAGTTCCCTTCTCATTATCATTACTTTGTTTTGCAGCCTTTAACCATGTCTCCTCTAGTGTCCATGAACCACAGAATAGGTTATTGTGAACTCCTGCCACCCCACTGTGCTGCAGAACACCAGAACTTACTCTTCCTACCAACCTATATTGGATGCCCACATCCAACACCCCTCTGCCTCCTACTCCGTACCCACCAAACCTCCAGAAGTCACTACTATAGATTTGTATGGACACTTTCCACAGGGCTACATGGGAGACAATAGGCCCCATGGGTCTTTCTGTGCCCACCTTATTTCACTTAGTGGAACGTCCTCCAGTTCCACACAGTTTGCTGCACGTGTTGGGATATCATTTTATGTCTGACAATCCACGGAGTAAACACACCACGTGGTCTTTATCCAGTCCTCCATTCATGGCTGTGTAGGCTGACTCCAGATTTTAGCTTGAAAGAGTCCTCTGGTAGGCTGATGCCATTTCCCTTGCAATATACCCAGAAGTGGGAAAGGAGGATCATATGGTGGATCTGTTTTTAGTTTTTGTCAGGCATCTCTGGACACTTCCTTAGAGTGGCTCTAATAATTTACACTTCCACCAACACTATATGAGTTCCCTTTCCTCCACAATCTCACCAATATTTGTTATTCTCTCTCCTTTTTATAGTAGCCATCATAACAGGGGTGGGACAACATTTCTCTTTGGATTTAATTTGCATGGCCCATAGACATGAAGAAATTGAGCATTTTTCCTGAATTTGTCTGCCATTTGAATTTCTTATTTTGAGATATGCCCCCTTGTATCAGCTGCCCTTTTTAAATTGTTGTGTTTGTTTCCTTTTTTTATTGTTGTTGAGATTTGTCAATTCATTCTACAGCTTGGAACTTACTCCTTGGTTACATGAATAATTTACATACTATTTGTTCTCATTCTGTAGGTTTATCTTGGCTCTGTGATTGCTTCATTTCCTGTGCAGAGATTTTGTAGCTAATGGAATCCAACCTGTCTAATTTTGCATGTGTTTACTATGCTTTGGGGATCATATTCAAAGCACTGGCTGTACAAGTCTTGAAGGGTTTAACATGCATTTTCTTCTGGCAAATTCCTAATAGTTTCAGGACCTCATTCCAGCATTTGATTCATTTTGAGTTGGTTTTTGGATTTAGTGAAAAATAGGGGTCAAGTATCAATGTTTCACAATGTGAATATCCAATTTGCCCAAGATCCTTGTTGAAGAAGCTGTCCTTTCTCCAATATAAGTTCTTGTCACCTTTATGAGAATCAACAGCCCTAAAATGCAAGAGGTATGTCTGGGCCCTTTATTCTTTTGCTTTGATGTGCATGCCTGGTTCTATGGAAATAAGCTGCTGCCTTAATTATTGTATGTTCGTATTGCATTTTGGAGTCTGGAAGTGAAGTGTCTTTGGTGGGGAATCATATCATCTTCACATGGTAGTGATTTGACTTCCTCTTTTCCTATTTGTATCCATTTTATTTATTTCTCTCCCCTAACTGTTCTGGTTAAAATTTCAATTAGTATATTTAGTAAGATTGATGAGAGGAGATGCCCTTATCTTGTTTTTCATTTCATAGGGAAAAGCTTTCATTGTTTCTCCTTTCAGGCTGATATTGACTATATGTTTCTCATATGTTCCTTTATTATAATGAGTTGTCATCCTTCCAAACCTAATTTGCTCAGAAATGTTATCATGATGGGGTACTGACTTCTACCAAAGGCTTTCTCTGCATCATTTAAAATGATCATACGATATTTATGCTTGATTCTGACTCTGTTCTGTACATGAATTTGCATATGATGAACCACCCTCACACCCATGGAATTTAAACAACATGATCATGGTGCCTAGACTTTTGATGTACTTTTGAATCCAATCGGCAAGTATTTTATTAAGGATCATTGCGTCTGAGTTCATCAGGGATGTTTGACTACAGTTTACTTTTGTGTGTATATCTTTAACAGGTCTTGGTCACAGAGTAATATTGGTTTTCTAGAATGAATTTGAAGAGGCCCTTCCATTTCTCTATTATGGAATATTTTGAGGATCATTGGTGATAGTTCTTCAAAAACCTATGAGATCTATCAGTGAATCTGTTCAGTTCCACACTGCTTCTTTAGACACTATTTATTTATTACTGCTTCATTCTCCAAACTTGTTATTGATCTGTTTAAATTTTTATATACTTGTGCTTCAGCTTTGGTAGGTCAAATGTGGTTGGGAATTTGTTCATTTATTAAACTAGGTTTCAAAATACTCCTTAATGCTGCTATGAATGTCCACATTATCTCTTATAAAATCTTAGTTGTCACATGCAACTTTATTTGTCTGGGTCTTCTCTCTTTCTTTTGGTTATGTTGTCTAATCATTTAGCAACGTTGTTTATCTTTTCAAAGTACCAAATATGAGTTTCATTGATGATTTTAGATTCTGTGAATTTCTGCCTTGCTTTTGTTATGACTTTCCTTCTACTGATTTCAACTTTAGTTTTGTTCTTCTTTTCCTAGGAAATTAAGATGCACCATTAAGTCATTAGAGATTTCTCTTTTTAATGTCTGCACTCACAGGTATAAACTTCTTTTGTATACTGCTTTCACTGTATCCCTAACGTTCTGGTATCTTGTCTTCCTGTTTTCAGTTGATTTCAGAAATTTTTAAGTTTACTCTTCATTTTTTTTAATGACACCCTGTTTTTTTAAATGATTATTCAATCACCATGGGTTTGTATCATTTCTGTAAATTCTTTGCTGTTGATTTTTTCCTTTGTTTCTTTATGACCTGATAAAATGAAACAAATTCTTTCAATTTTTTAATTCATAGGACTTGATTTATGGTCTTATATGGGATCCACTTTTGGAAAAGTTCCACAGCCACTACAATGAAAGTGTCTCCAGTAGTGTTGAATGGAATATTCTGTAGATGACTGTTAATTCTATTTGATCTAGCACTGTTAACTCTGGTGTTTCATTATTGATATGTTTTGTCTAGATGATTACTCTATTGGTGAGTGTATGGGAATGAATTCACCCACTGATAATGTATCAGAACCAGTCTCTCCCTCTGTGTGTGCTGGTATATTTTTATGAAACTTGTTTCTTAATATTTCATGCATATGTATATGAAATTTTCACATCCACTTGGAGAATTGTTTCCTTTGATCCTTATGCATTTACGCCCTTTGTCTCTTCTCACTGGTTTTTGCTTGATGTTGGTTTTGTTAAATGTGAATCTAGCTGCATCTACTGTGTTCAGATTTATCTCATTTTATTGAAATATCAGTTCCTATCCTTTCCATTTCAGTCTGTGGGTCTTGGCCAGTCAGCCAAGTTTCTTGCAGGCAGCATGTGGGTAGGTCTTGGTTTTCAGTTAATTCCCACAGTCTGCATCCTTTAATCCAAGAATCAAGACCATTTCCATTCAGGATTAGTATTGGAAGCATGTGTTTGTCCTGGCCATATTTAGGTTGTTCTCCTGAATATTTTAACTGTTCTGTTTCTTCCTTTTGGCAATTGAACTACCATATGTTGTGGATAGGTTCCTTACTGGTAGTAGCTTCCTGAGTACTAAATGACATCTGGTATTGGATTTCATGTCTTTCCCAAAATGTGGGGAAATAATGGACAAAAACAAATAGGCAAATAATATGTAAGGGTGTTTCTCAACAGAGGGTATTCAAATGGCCAATGTGCATATGACATAGATGTTCAACATCATTAATCATCATAGATGCGGCAGTGAAATCCTCAACAAGATATCGCCTCATGCAAGTTAGAATGGCTTTTATCAAAAAGACAAAAAAAGAAAATAGTGTATAAAATGTGAGTGAAAATACAACTATACCCATACCCCAATCAAAACTGCTCCAGCACAGCTCTGCTAATATCAGATAAATTTGATAAATAAAATATGTATTGTGAGGAATCCAGATGGCCTGTTCTCATAGCATTTCTAAACTTATCATTTCAAGATTATTTATTTTCAAATAGAAAAACAAAAGAAGTGAAGGAAAGAGGAAAAAGAACCAGAATCAGAAAATGGGGATAAGAAAGAGGAAAAGCAGGAGGTAGAGAAAGACTCAAATCATCTGGGAGAGTATTTGTATGCAAGTTTGTACTAATGGGGAAAATTTCTAATACAAACTGCTACTTGTTTATATTGACATTTGTTGTTTATGCTGTGCCTTGTGTGGGTCTGCTGATCAGCTGGGGTCCTGGGGGATGAAAGCAAGAAGTCCTTGGGAAGGATGAAATGGGGTCCCGTGGGACATGGTATGGGGAAGACGGCCATGGAGTCACTTCACCCAGACTCCGTGGGTTGGTGAGACTGCTCTGCCAGAGAAAGATGCAGAGCCCATTTATTCCAGGAAGTGTAACAGCTTATGAATGGTCCTCAGACCAGTCATGGCCCTGAGGTTACAGCCAATGGGGTACTGCTCTATGTCAGGTGCACAGTCAATCAGCATAAGGTGAGGAAAGGGGAGGGGGGCACTTAAGGTATGGAGAGACCTCCTACATTTCCCCCTTCTTACTTTTATTTGAAAGGTCAGTGGGGCCTGTGTGGCCCATAAGCAAGCATGTTGGGGAGACCTGTGATAATTTCCTCATAGGAGAGAATCATTCTGCTGGATTTCCAGACATCTACATATGGCATATGAGAGGGAGAGGGCAAGCGAGACTGTGCCTGTCTTAGGTTGTGCTCATCTTTCAGAGCATCTTACCCATCATTGACTAACCATCCTGTGTGAACGTGCCCCAAGATGAGTTCTCTCCTAAGAGAAGGGGTAATGGGGCTGGGTGGGGCAGGAAGGGAAGGGGACTTGGGGTTAGGGTCGGCCAAAGCTGTGAAGCCTTGCGTTTCCAGTGAAGATGGGGTGGGCAAGTTTCTTACATGTTCTTGAGGGCTGCAATCCATACGGTGGGAATTTTCTTGTGTTCCTGTAATTCTTTAACAATATGAACTAAGATAGCTTGTTTAGTTTCTAGTTTGGTTAATTGTATTTTTATACATTTGACAAAGAGAAGGACCAGGAGAAGGCTTAGAATCCTGAGCCCTGTGATAATCCAATTGGATGGATCTAACAGAGCTGACAATTTATTCCACACCTTTTGAAGAATAGAAGGGTCAAAGACAACATTAGGTTTGTTTAGGTACTCACGGAAGGGGGTTCTTTCTTCAGGTGGGGAGTTATATTGTCTTCTACAGCAAGGCTTGGATAAATATTCCTGGCTGGGATTTGAAGGCTCTTAGACTCTGTGTGTGTGTGGGGGGAGACACAAGCATAGCCTTGCCCTTGTGTGAGCAGAGGGTCTGGGCCCTTCTGTTGAAGGATCAAGGGGTCTTTCTATCATACCGAGGGAAGGGGAGTAGGGAAGGTAAATGGGCCCCAGTGTTGGATTGCTGCATTGAGGCCTTGTTTGTCAAAAGTGAGATAGTTAAGGATACATAATGTATCCAACAATCTCAAAGAAGTGTCCTTTTCGGTAGAATCAAGATTCTAAAGCATCTCCTTTATAGTGCAATTGATTCCTTCAATGACTGCTTGTCCCTGGGAGTTATAGGGAATCTCTTTGGTATGAGAAATTCCCCAGGAAGTTAAAAATTCCTTCAATCTGAGGGAGACATAGGCCAGGCCATTGTCTGTTTTGGTTGACCATGGGACACCCATGAATAGCATTGCTTGCTTCAGATTCTTAATCACATGGGCTGTTTTTTCCCCTGCAAGGGCAGTAACATACTGGTGGAATAGGTGTCAATTATCACATGTACAAATTTAAGTTTCCCAAAGGTAGGGATATGAGTGACATCCATCTGCCAGAGGGAATTGGGTGTCACCCCACAGGGGTTGACTCCCTGTGGTTGGACTGGGCCCAATGGTAACAATGGGCCACAAGAGGAGCATGTATAAATCAGATGTTTGCATTGTTGGATTGGAATTTCAGGCAATAGGTGATGAAGACTATCTGCTGAGAGGTGAAACCTCTGGTATAAGGCTCTAGCTTGTTCTAGAGTGGACATCATTATTTTAGGCTGACTTACGAGTTTGTCAATAGAGGTATTCCCCTTTGATAGGAAGCCAAGCAACCCAGACTGGAAGAAAATGTGCATAATATACCATGGTTATTGTCTTACTTCTAGTACAGCCTTCAGGGTAGCCATAGGCCGATCGACAGGACAGTCTCCAGGCCTAAATGTGGAATAAGCAATGGAAGAGCAGACCTTGACAGCATATATGCTATCAGATATTATGTTAAGGGGAATGGTCTGATATCTTTCCAACACCAGGATAAGTGCAGTCAATTCAGCTACTTGGACAGAATCAGAATGCCTTTGGACAAATTGATCATTTGTTATATTAGATCCCATTATAATGTAGCCAGTATGATGAGTGTTGGTGTCTGTGGACACACAAGGGGCCATAGGAATGGGTTTGCCTGAGGGAAAGGCATGAGTGGTCACCGTCAATGGAAGGTCTTGTAGGGTCTACAGTAGTTGAGAAGGAGGGAGATGGGAAGACAGTGACCCAGGAAATCCCTCCATCATTATTTGGAAGTCTAAAGAAGTTCATAAGAGGAAGACAATTTGTTCCTGATGAAAGGGTATGACTATGGTGTTAGGTTTCTTATTAAAGATGGATCTAGCTTGTTATCTGAGCCTCACCACTAAGGCTATAATTTGTGAAGTGAGACTAGTGATTTTATGGCAGGAGCTCCAGGGAAGGCACAACCATAATAAAGGTCCATCACGTTGCTAAAGGACACCTAAAGGTAACTTCAAGGTGGAAATTACTATGGCTGACAGAGGAATGGCAGGGTCAAATCTTTGAAGCTGGGCAGATGTGAACAATTGATTAATTTCTGCCAGGGTGCCTCTAGCTTCTGGAATAATCTTAAGCTTTCTAGAAGGTTGTTTGCTGCCTTTGAGCAGATTGTAGAGGGGCTCAAGTACTTTGGAGGTAACAGCAAGAATGGCCTAATCCAATCAATATTACCACATAATTTTGTAATTTTGTCAAAGAGATGTCATAGGACACATCAAGAGAACATTTAACAGGTCATATCACCCGAGAAAAATGAAACCCTAAGAAAGAGAAGGGAGGGTGAGTTTTAATCTTCTCCTTGGACACATGAAGATTAAGATCCTCTAAATTTTTTAGGAGTGATGTCAGAAGCACTTGAAGTGATGCGTGGTCTTTGCAAGCCAATAAGATATCATCCATGTAATGAACAATGTAGCTGTTGCTCCTTTAAGGGGCAATGGCTTTAGCCACATACATTTGGCAATGGTGTATGGCTGTTTTTCATTCCTTGTGGCAAGATTTTCCATTGACATCACTCACAAGGGTTGGCATGATTAGGTTCCCAGACCAAAAAGGCAGAGTAAGGCCTGTTTGCCTCATGAAGGGGGATGGGAAAAAAACAATTCCTGATGTCTATGATACCTATATAGTGATCTATCGGGATGGCTGAGGAGAAAGGAAGGCCACCTTGACATCTGCCCATTTTTCCATTTTCTTGTTGATATGTCTAAGGTCCTATAATAATCTCCATTTGCCTGATTTTTTTTTTGAATGACAAAAATGGGAGAATTATGAGGGCTAGTTGAAGGCTCAATATGACCTAAAATGAGTTGCTCGTGGACAAGGTTCTTTAATGCTGAAAGCTTAGGCTCAAGAATAGGCCATTGCTCCACCCAGTAGGGTGAGGTGTCCACCCAACTAAGGTGGATCAGATTCCACAGTGAGTTGTTAGGGGTAGAAACTTCCTTAGTGGCAGAAACCCATTTATTAAGTTCCTCATGTCTAACTGGGGCAATTGCCACTTTAGAAGTGGAATTGGAGCCTTGACCCCCTGGGACCAATGGCCTGCCCCACCCTGGGCGCACTGGGGACAGTCTGACCCACCCACAGGAGCCCCCACCCCCCTCTGCAAGCCCCATTGCCAGGGTCATGGGGGAGGGAGGAGACAGTGACCAGGGGTGGAGGAGAGGTCATGCTGTGGAGGGGGTGGCCCAGCCTCCTCAGAGACCCCAGCATGCCCTGTGGGAGAGGGCCCCTCGTGGAGGACCCCATAGGGGTGGGCACCATGACAGAGGAGAGCACGGCGATGGGTTGCACTCCCTCAGCCCTGGGATTTGGTGATCACTGAAGTCGAGGGCTGTAACACTTGGGGAGGAGGGTGGACCCATCCCTCACCTGCCTTCACCACCACCCCTGCACCAGAGAGGAGGAGGCCATGAGGATAGAGGAGCTGGGCACCCCCCAGCCACCTTCCCCACCAGGCCTTCTCAGCCGTCCTGGAGCCTGTTGGACACATCACAGTGGTGGAAATGCACCCAGTGGTGGCTGGTTCCCTGCCAACCCCACCCATGACCCACCTGGTCACCCCCCAGAATGAACCCCTCAGGAAAGTAGAGATGGTGGCGGGGCAGAGAACATGGACAAGGTGGAAACCCAGAAGAATGGGGGTTGGGAAAGATCCGCTGATTGTGAGAAGGAAAAGGAGACTGTGAGTTTGGGTCTTGGGAGACATAAAAACACAGAAATGCTTAGGATCAGCGTATGTGCTAACACAGTGTCTCAAAGGACCATGAGCCACGGGTGTTATGGTGGTTCCAGTCACTGGGTTGATCAGACCCTTATGCATGACTGTCGGATGAACCAGCAAGTGGAAGTATGATCCCTGACCTAACTTTATCACACAAAGACAGACACAGGGGACAGTCACAAAAAGGCTGGTGTTACCTTCACCAGCAACACAAGAAAGATGGGGGACCACCACGAATTCAGTTACCGAGGGGTAGAGAGGCCCTAGCATGTGGGTGCCAAAATGTTGTTTATGTCGTGCCTTGCATGGGTCTGATGACAAGCTGGGGTCCCAGGGGATGAAAATAAGGGGTCCTTAGGAAGGACAAAATGGGGTCCCATGGGACACAGTATGGGGTGGATGGTCACGGAGTCACTTCACCCAGACTCCAGGGGATGGTAAGACTGCTCTGCTGGAGCAAGACGCAGAGCCCATTTATTCTAGGAAGTCTAACAGCTTATATATGGTCCTCGGACCAATCATGGCCCTGAGGTTACAGCCAATGGGGTACTGCTCTGTGTCAGGCACATAGTCAATCAGCATAGGGTGGGGAAAGGGGAAGGGGGGCTCTGAAGTTATGGAGAGTGCTCCTACAGACATTGTTTTTACATTTTAAAAGAAATTCATAATTAACTTTTTAAAATTGTTACAAAGCTCAATGTTTAATATTTTTAAAAAATTAAGTATTTTTTAAAAATTCCAATCCTTCATGCTTCCTCCAAATGTTCCTGTCTTACCATGATTCCTGTCTCAGTAATGTTATGCTGTTCATCTCAGCTTCTTGGTTTCTGGTGTCCAATCCTGAGCTTCTGGGGGAGCACAGGTGCAGCTGACTTCATGGGCAGTGTTGTCTGCTGCGTTGTCCTCAACCGGCAGGTGCTCTGGCTCCTTACTGGCTAAGCAGCTTCTACTGTCATTATGTCCTCCTGGACACTCTAAGCTAAGATAAGAACGTTCCTGTTCTATGAACAATAACTTCCATAATGTATTAATAGGGATGGACATTTTGGTTTGAGATTCAAAAACATTTAAAATCAAAAATTTCTCACAATTACACTTATATTAGTGAATTTAATTATCTTCCTCTATTTGAGTGGAGGTTAGTAACGGCCTCCTGGAGCCTTAGCCATACAATTTGCCTCCAATACACTTTCTTGTCATGTAATAACCAACTGTTTCCAGATAGGCTTAAGTGACGGATGCTCAGCATTAATACACTGCCCTAGCCTCAACTTCTATATAACCTTATTCCATGAGTGTCCCGACCAAAATACATCAATTTTCACAGTTGTGGAGGCTGTGAACATCAGGATCAAAGCATTAGAAGATCTGGTGTCTTGTGAAGGCCTATTTACAAATCATGGAGGTACTCCCTTGGTCTCTACACACATGGTAGAGAGATAAAATGAGGTCTCTCACTCTCTCTGGCAAGAACCCTAATTTCATTCAGGATAGGTCCAGTTCATGTCCTCACCTAATCCTAGTTACCAACATAAGATCTAATTCAGTCCCATTAGATGTGGGGTTTCAACATGTTAAATTTATAGACACACAGGTATTCAGTTCATAAGTAATTCCATTGAATTTGAAGATAATCAGGCCTGAGTCGGCCCTGAGCATTCCTATTTCTTCTATGCAGATATAAGATGAAGAACTACCAGTTTGTGCTGGCATTGGTTTTTGCAATTGAGGAGATCAACAGGAACCCCCATATTTTACCCAACATGTCTCTGGGATTTGATCTCTATAATATTGCCGACTATGATTGGTTCATTTTGAAGAGTACCTTCTTTTGGCTGTTAGGGCTGGAAAAGATAATCCCTAATTACACCTGTAGAAGAGAAAGCAAGTCTGTAGCAGTACTCATGGGAACATCCTGGAAAACATCTACCCAGATTGGGCCACTCCTGGAAATCTACAAATTTCCACAGGTAAAAGTGGGTGGAATGGGGAGAGATTAGACCATTCTACTCTGGTGCCATTCCTGGGGCCCTGATCAGGGTTAAAGCAGGAGACACACTTGCAACAATTTTTGAAGAGAGTAATCTTCAAGGTCAGGTACTCATAGGCTGGGTGTTGTATTCATATTTTATTTTTTTGGAATGGAGAGCAAGAGGCATTGGGGCAGACTGAGAAGTGGGTTGGATACCTGAGTTTGGTCAGTAATTTTCCAGAAAGCTCTCAGGATTTGAGAGATGGCTTTGAAAATGCGATGAACCATTTTCCTTGGTAACACTTCCACCTGTTGCTTCATGAAGTCTACCATTCAGGACCAAGGCTGTGCTTTGTGGCAACCCTTCTCTTCATATGGCTTCCAAATGTTCTTTTCCCTTCAGTTCACCTTTGGGCCATTTCATCATACACTGAGTGACCCTGTCCAGTTTCCTTCTCTCTATCAGATGGCCCCCAGGGACACATCTCTGGCCCTTGGCATGGTCTCCTTGCTGCTTCATTTCCACTGGACCTGGGTAGGGCTGATCATCTCAGAAGATCACAAAGGTATTCAGATTCTCTCAGACTTGAGAGGTGAGATGGAGCAGAATGGAATCTGTGCAGCCTTTGTGAAAATGATTTCAGATGACAGTTTAAATTTTCATTTGATCATTGAATCATCAGCAAATGTAATTATTATTTATGGTGACACAGATCTTTTAGGAGACTTGATGTTATATATGGGGCACACTCTAATGACATGGAAAGTCTGGGTCACAAACTCAGAGTGGAAAGATGAAATCAAGAACAAACATTTCATGTTAGACTCCTCCCATGGCACTCTCATATTTTCACATCACCACGAGGACATTCCTGGGTTCACAGATTTCATCAGCACAGTTAACCCCTCCAAATACCCAGAAGACATTTACCTGGCTCGGCTTTGGCATTTCTATTTTGGTTGTTCCTTTTCTGAACTGGACTGTAACATCTTAGAGAACTGTCCACTAAATGCCTCCTTGGATTGGTTGCCTGAGTACCTTTTTGACATGGTTATGAGTGAAGAGAGTCACAACATATACAATGCTGTGTATGCTGTGGCCCACACCCTTCATGAGGTGCTTCTTCACCAAGTAGACACACCACACGTGGGAAATGGAGAAGGGCTCCTGGTTTCTCCTTGGCAGGTAATATCTCTTCTTCCTCATGGCACACACCACTGCAGGGTGATATTCTAAAGGGAATGGCCACAAGGAAGCAGACAAAATCATTTAGGATCCTTTCTTTGAAAGCACAAAAGAACCTGTACTTGTTTCACTGTGTGGGAGATAAATATAGGCATGTGTAGAAGTGGTCTTAAGGGAGGTGTCAGTGTAAAGGATAGAATGTGTCCTACACCAACAACAAGGCTCGTCTTATAAATGAGTTCTGTTGAACTGATGTTTTTAACAGGAAAAAAAAACTGAGTTTCCACACGACTTTCTGAAAGAGACCAAAATTTACTCTTGTAGCAACATTTGTTGCTTAGGATTCTATGGACACTTTCTGTAAGTGAACACATTTCACACCAACTCAGGTATTCACTGCCTCATTTTGCAGATTCACTAGATGCGAGGAGCTTTTACTAGGCAGTTAACGTTTTTCAGATTCTGAAACACACTGATTAGTTACAAGTGCTTAGTTGGATGACTTCTCCTGAAACTATCATTCTAGACACATTATTCTTTAGCTTTCCATGGGCTATCAGTTGCTCTACTCTAGGTTGTCTGTGTCAAAGTTGCATTATGAAACAGAAATTAAAGACAGGGAAGGACTTTGTCTAATTCAGAGTTTCTGTCTTAATTCTAAGACATGCTTAATCATAAAAAATGTGTCTCTTTAGCTCCACTCCTTTCTCAAGAAAGTAAAATTTGAAAATCTTGCTGGAGAACAAGTGATTTTGGATGAGAAAATGAAACTAGAAGGAGAGTATGACATTCACAACTTTTGGAATTTTCCAGAAGGTCTTGGACATAAGGTGAAAGTAGGAAAATTTTCTCCACATGCTCCACGTGGCCAACAACTGTCTTTACATGAGGACCTGATAGAGTGGAGCCTAGGATTTGCACAGGTGGGTTAGTCTCAATCATAATGCTTTAACTACACAAAAACAAACACAATTTTGTTCTGTATTGTGTGCCCCTTGATTGCTCAGTCTTGGGCCAAAAAAGTACATTTAACAACTTCCATTTAAGGAATTTTCTCATGAAAATACTCTGATGGGTGAAAAATGAGCTTATTGATGTTCTAGCACAATTCTAACTATTCATACATTTCATGTCATAAAATACACAAGACATCTGGGAATCAACACATATGGAGATGTTATAGTTTGAATATGAGAGGTCCCCCCAAAAGCCTTGTGTTAATATGGGAATTAAAAATGACTTGATTATAGGAAGCATAACCTAATCAGTAGATTAAACCTTCCTATGCATTAATAACATGAATGGAATACTGGGCAGTAACTGTAAGCATGTGGGGTGTGGCTAGTGGAAGAGAGTCAATCAGGGCATGTCTTGGGGGTTATATATATAGTCCCTGGCTCTCCTGTGTACACTCTCACTTGCTTTCTTCCTTCTCTCTTCCTCTCTTTGCCCCCTCATCTCTCTCTTCCCCTATTTTTCCTCCATGATGTTCTGTCTCATCTCTGCCCCAGAAAAATGGAGTCATCCAACCAGGAGCTGAACCTTTGAAACTGTGAGCCCAAATAAACTTTTTCTACAATAAATTGTTCTTGTCAGGTGTCCTGTCTGGTGTTTTGGTCACCGTGACACTAACGTGACTACCACAGAACAAATGATCTATTTTCACTCAGTTTTGATGTTCAGCCCATGCTCACACTCTAAACAATGGACAAGGACCCCACATAGGTACCAACATGTGTCTCTTTAGCTCCACTCCTTTCTCAAGAAAGTAAAATTTGAAAATCTTGCTGGAGAACAAGATTCTAGCTGTTCATATATTTCACATCATAAAATATACATGTTAATGTTCTTAGTTTCCATCACTGTGACAAGTTGCCTCTGACAATGTAACTTATAAAATGGAATAGGTTCCTTTGGACTTGGTATGGTTGTTTCAATCTGTTGTCAGTTGGCCTCTTGCCAACTGTAGCTAGGGAAGTACATCGTGGTGAGAGTGTGTGGCAGAGCACGTCACTACCCTCACTGTAGCCAGGGTGTAGAGAGACAGTGGGTGGGCCAGGAGGCCAGCTTCCTTTCAAGGCTAGGCCCCAACTGCCTCCCTCTAGGTGCCACTACTTCAAGGTTCCACCACCTCACAATGGCACCACTAGCCTTTAACACTGAGGTCTTTGGGGGACATATGATATCATAACTATAGCAATATCCAATCAATAAATTAGATTTGGACATAGAGATTGTGTTTATTAATGGTCCCATTCTCTGAAACTCTGTCCTAACTGGAGAATTCCAAGAAGTCTGAGCAGGTCCCAACACTCTTCTGATTTTCCTCAGACTCCTCGCTCTGTCTGCAATGAGAGATGTGGTCCTGGATTTAGGAAATCCCCTCGGGAGGGAAAGGCTGCCTGTTGTTTCAATTGCAACCCCTGCCCAGAGAACGAGATTTCTAATGAGACAGGTAAGCACATGTCTTGTGCAGAATTCTACTATTCTCCTTAATGTCCCTCAGTCCACACAAGCAAATGGAAAGATCTGGAGGAGACTTTAGAGCTAGAACACTTCTTTCTTTCTTGTAGGAATTTAATTGTTATTCAAAATAGTGTTTCTTGTGGAAATAATGCTACTCTATAGACCTGAACTACACACTTGGCTACATAGTTCTAAACACACTGCAAATGCAAACATTGTTATTTCAGGAAGCCCCTTTCCATCCCTGTACAACACTGTCAGTTTCATCTCCATTGTGAATTTAATACACAATCTTCTTTGTCTCCTTTGAAAGTAGGTTTAGACCACATGAGGAGATCCTTCTCTCACCTCCTCCTTCCACGCTGCCTAGCACTGCTCTTGACACATAGTAGGGCTTCAGAAAGTGCTTGGTTCCACAGGTGTAGCTGTGTTTTAGAGCATGACTTCAAAGGACCTGTTACAGGAAGAGTGGAATTAGTATTGGGAGCATTGCTATTGTCCCTGAGGTGGGAAGGGTGGAATACATTCCTTTAGAATTAGTAGAAATGGCAAAAATCGCACATTAGTAACTCATGTAATATTCATGGACATTCAAAAATGTTCCTTCTGAATGAAACACAGAGAATGTGGGAAGGAGGGCTGGAATATGACATGGACATGTGACAGAAACTAATATAGAAGACAATTGGGCACTCGTTTGTAATGCTCAGATTTGTAGTAACAAATGGCTAGAATCAGCCACATGCAGGGTGTTTCTAATTACTCTCTGTGGTGCATATGTAGCTCAATATCACAACATAATGTGATTTCAAGTTTTGTTTCAAAATGTCAAGAGACTGTCAACACGGAAAACCATACAGTCAGTTTGCATACTTCTCTGTGCATGTAAGTTTATGGGATAGTCACGTCCATGTTCCATGCACTCATATAAAAACAATGTACCCTCAGGAAAAAAAATAGTTTAAACATTGAGTTTTGGAGAAGGAAAACTATTCATCAATCCCTCCCTAAAGTGAAAGAGGCACCAAGTTCTCTCCTACAGTTATAAGCAGAATCTTAAAGCAGCATAAATCCTTTTCAGTGATTAATATCTGCATCCTCAAACTGTCCAGCAACTGTTGGTGTGGTATCTACCTCCATGTCATCTTCATAGCCTCAGGTTGCTCCCAGACTGAGAAAGCATTGCTTCTAATCTCTCCAGTGTGGCTTGCCCTTCTGCTGTTAAATGGGGGTAATCCTCCTTCATACATGTAAAACATTAGGGATATCCCCCTGCCCTTGTTCATGGGCTTCCACATCACATTCTTCTCCATCATAATCATCTGAGTCTTCATCCTCAGGATCTGTATGCAGAGCCTGGCCTTTACACATTGCAGTGAACATTGCCTCCAATGCTGATTTATCACGAGGCACAAATCTAAATCCAGTAATTGGTTCAACATCATCACTACTGTCTTCCTCCTCTTCATCAGCAAGAGACTCTTTTGATTCTTTTCCAAATCTGGCATTCACCATAACATACAAATGCTCTCAAAGACAAGAATTTAGGTCCCTGGACAACACATATAAACTAATGGTGTGATATTCCAGTGAGAACCCTAATCCAGAATTATCTATCAAAGACAGGCAGCTCTCCATAATGTAAAGAATGCTGGTACCAAGGCCTTTCCCATGCAGCACAGCCTCTGTATATGGCTACTATTACAGAAGCCCCTCATCCTGCCCCAAAGGTAGGAAACCCTTTTGGAAGCTCATTGTACCCGGGGGCATCAAAATACATTCTCAGGAACTGAGACACAGCTATTCCAAAAGTTGTCACCAGCAGAAAGAACTATGAACTTTATTAACAAAGCTGAATTAATTCAACCAAGAGCGTACATGTAGTTTATCTTTTGCCCCAAAGCTTTTTGTCTAGGTAGCCTTTGAGTAGACCTAGAATTCCTGCCATTGCTATATGCGTCATCTGTGTGGTAGCAGGCCTGTGGTAAAGATGCTCAGGAGCTTGGAGTGTGGGAAGAAAAGGCAAAGGCCTCAGAGGGATCAGACTTTTTATTCTCCATAGAGACAAGAGTCTTTCTTTCAGTGATTTGGGGGCCAATTTAATTAACTCAGACCTCTGTAGTACCATCTTGGGAAATATCCCAGGTACAGATTCTGCCACTGGCATAAGCATTCCTGGCTAGCTTCTTTTCCTTCTACCCTTTTTTACCAGTGTGCCCTGTTATGGCCTCGTAGGTCATATCATTGAATTTTCAACCTATTAGGTTAGTTTTCTGAAACAGAACAAGTGAACTGAAATGAAATCCTCTAAGTACCTCTAATGATAATTGTTTTGTCTTTGTAACAGCTTAACAAAAAATTTACATTTTCTATAAAAAAAAAGTTTACTCAACAATGTCAGCATCTACACTTATGCCTTAGAAATGCACCTTTCAGATCAATAGAGCATGTTAGGTAGAAAGGCACAAGAGAGACAGCTCTGTGTTTAAGCAAAGGTTTATTGACAAAGAATATCTGCCAGGCTGTCCTTCTGCAAGAGCAGAAGCCAGAGTCACTTGAATAGAGGTTTTTATATCTTTCTTAACAAGAAACAAGAGCAAGTTGGAGAGAATCGACCTTGGACACAGATTGTATAACAGATTTCTGTATTTAGGGACGTTGGAGGGGAAGTTTATGGGAACAGATTATCTTAACTTTCTATTTCTTGGCAGTTTATAGGTTTCTGTTTTGGGTTAAGATGGAGTTCCAGAATTAAAATGGAGATATTAATGTTTAGGGACCCAACATTTGGGCCTTTTTTCTTATAATGATAAGAAGTGTTGTTGCTTCTGGCTTCTTTGACCTGAATGGGGAGTAAAGAAGGGTTTATGCTGGAACTTTGGGAATGGGCTATATTGGCTCATGAAGCGTGGGCTGACAGTCTGATTAGTGGGTGCAGGTCCTATTAAGAACACTTTGAAGAATATAAGGAGAGGGCTCACACACTGAACTGGCCCAAAAGATTCCAGGAACATGACTGATGCTGCTCCCGTGGTGTTTCTTGATGCTCTCCCAGAGTTCAGCTATTTTTCCTTGGACTTTTCTGGATTTGTTAGTGAAATAATAGCATTTCTCTCCTAAAAAGACCTAAGTGCCTTCCTTCTCTGCCATTAGTAAGTCAATGGCTCTCCTATGTCTGGGGTGTACTGTTATTGGAATGGGTAGATTTTGGTAATAAGGTTAAATGTCAGTTTGAGAAGTAAAAAAATTAAGGTATAGAGGTCAGTTTAACTGTGGTATTCAGGGGCAAATATGAGCCTTGCAAAGGACAGGTTTCAGAAGTTTTGTGACATCAGGGCTGTGGGACTGATATAAATGTACATCTTAAGTTTTAAAAAAATATTATGTTTTCTCTAAAATACCCAGATATGGCTGTATTTTGGTTATAATTGTTTCTTCTGGGTGATCAAGGCCATGTTGGTCAAAAATTGATTTTCCTCTTGTCTACTGTTCAGAGTCACCTGAGTTCCCATAGGAGTCACCCTTGGAGAGTAGCTTCTTAGCTCTTTTAGTGTGATCTGGTAGGTAAGGTTTTCTTGATGAGATGGCTTCCCTTGGAAGCATCAGGGATGTCTCCCTTCTCTAATGTCCTTGTGCTTGGAAGCACGTATACTGACTAGCTTTCTGTTCTCCGGTAGACTCATTGATCTCCCTGATGGGGATCTCATGTGGCCCAGAGTTGCAAAGCTCCCTAGAGAAGCCCTCTCATTCCTGGATTCAGGCTGACTCAGAGTGCAAAAGCCAAAGATTGGTTTCTTGGCCCTTAATTCAAATTCTAATCTTTAAACCTTGGTGTTGAACATTTAGCAAGTTAGTCTCATCAGTCTTAAAGTAAGAGTATTGGGCTTTAAGTACAATGCCCATAACCTTATAATCATCTCCCCCTTATAATTGGGCTCTATATTAGTACTTGAATTTAGTCTTATTTATCTTAAATTAACTCAGGTTGTGTGTTCCTGAAGCAGTACCTCTGTAATACATTAACAGGCAACAGTTATAAAGTTTACATGCAAAATACAAAATGAAATTAACAAGAGTAAAACCATGTTCAGTTTGTGTAATAGCTGTCTTGAATTTTGGCTCCCTTATACATTATATCTTTTTTTGAGATTACAGTAATCTTAACGACAAGCATCAATCTGTTGAACATAACTAAATGAGCTGAACTCCAGTCTATTTTGGAGCCATTTTAACATGTAGTAAGGTGGAAGGCAGAGCTGGGGTTTTTGACAAATTTCAGGTAAAATTTTTATTTTGAAGCTAATATTGCCTTTTTTTTAAAAAATGTCATTTTACAAAGTTTATATATATTGTTTCCTGAGTCTATATAAATGTTAGTTAGCACAATATAATATTACATTTAAAACATGGATTAGAAAAAGCCTGAGAGAACTTTTAGCTTTCCTTTTGTGTGGATAAGCAGCAAAATGTTTTTATGTTTTACAATATTGCCTTTACACAAATTATGCTCTCCTTAATATCTTACCAAAATGTATTTAAATTTCAATTTCATTGTGAAGACTTCTACAAAATGATATATATTAACAACAAGTTACTTTATGCTGCTACAAAATATGAAATGACAAGAAGAAATATCAATGTAATTTGCTATTTTTACATAAATGTGACCTATTTTTATAGATAATTTTAGTTTGGAGAACACTAATGTGACAGACTGTTTTCTGAAGCTTCAAATTTGATCAGGTCATGTTTAGATGTAGACAATTTATGAAACAAAAAACCAGAGATGGAGTATCTTTCAGAAGCCCAGTTAAATAATGTCTAGCAGTAGTCTTTTGGTGATTGTCCAATTTTGAGGGCAGTGATGGCTAGCTCTCCAGCCAGGAGGAGGCTAATAGGAATTGTGACTGGAGCAGCTACAACCATGGGGCCTTATGATCAGGAGAGTGAAGAAAAGAAAGAAGAGAGAGTGAAACTGTGTAACTTCCTCAGGGGAGAAATCAGAAAGAGTGCCTTGGAGAAAGAGGGACTGGATCCAGTGAAAAAGACAGATTGGGGTGGAAATACCACCAGAAAAGAGTTCCAGATCTTGCTGGAGGTGTCCAAAAACTGATGGTATCTGGTAAGGGTTGGGGAACAGTTACTCATCTCTTGTGAGTTTTGGATCATCCTCTTCTGAGAAAGGTGGCCCAAATTCTCTGTCTTTCCTCTGAGAGGAGGGTAGAAGAGAGGATGTTGTAGATATTGTGCCAGGTCTGATCATATGACTAAGTCAGGTATTGGAATTATTTACTATGGGAATCAGGATGAGTAGAATAGGAACCTAAACATTTCTCAATCTGGGAGAGGTCAGTGATTGAGAAGGGAACATGAACACACACAATGCCTTGGGATCCAGCTCCCTCCCTTGCTGGTAGGAGGGGGGATGCTGAAGCCACCGGGTGGGGCCATGAAAGTGAATGAGAAGAGAAGGGGTAGCAGGAGAAGGAGAGGTGGGAGTAGATGTGGTGTAGAGATCAAGAGAGGGAAGGGGATGAAGGTCAGGGCCCAACAGGGGAGATAGGTCTCCATCATTATTGAAGGTATGCTCATGTGATATGAGAGAGAGAGACAGAATAGAAAATGAGCTCATGGCTACCATAAAGGGGTTCTGAGAACTCACCACTAGGAGAGAGAAGGCTGCTCAGAGTCAGATTCTGTGTTGGGTGAGGAGGTCGTAATGGCAAGAGGCAGAAATGCCCTATTGTGGATATTGGCCCTTCTGCAAGGCACAGCAGCCAGATTCACTTGAAGAGAGGTTTTTATATCTTTCTAAACAAGGAACAAGAGTAAGTTGTAAATGACCTTGGGTGTCTCAAGCTAGAATTGACGTTGGAAGCAGATGGCTGGGTAACATCAGATTTCTGTGTTTGGGGAACTTGTGGGGAAGTTATGAGAACAAGGTATCTTAAGTTTCTTTGTCCTGGCAGTTTATAAGTTTTAGTTTTGGGCTAAGATGGAGTCCCACAATTAAAATGGAGTTATGAATGTCTAGGAACCTAATAGAGGAGACAAAGGAAACAAGAAAAGAGATGAGGAAAGGGAAAAGAAGTGAGTTGAATCTCACCAAACATCCGTATGTGTGTGCATGGAGGTAGCTCAGTGGGTCCAAGCATCAGGTGTATCCACAGGACACTAATTTTTTAAAAATGTAAACTGTAAAGGGATTGAAGAGGAATCAGTGGAGTGGAGGGTTGGGGGCACTTTAGGGGAACACTGGGATCTGAATTGGATCAGGTTGTTTTCCATGTTTTTGTAATTATGCCATGGTGCATTCTGGTGTTGTATAGAGTAAAAAAAAATTAAATGAAGATGAAATACATACAAATACATTTTAAGAAACAAAAACATTCTGTAAATATCAATAATTTAAAATATTGAGAGCTTGTCATGGTGGCACGTGCCTGTAATCCCAATAGCTTGGAAGGCTGAGGCAGAAGAATCTCAGGTTGAAAGCCAGCCTCAGCAACCTAACCAAGCCCTAAGCAACTTATCAAGAACCTGCCTCAAAATAAAAACTAAAAGGGCTGAGGATGGTGCTCAGTGGCAAAGTTTCCCTGGGTTCCATGCCTAGTACAAAAAAAAAAATGTTTGTGAGAAAGTTCAGGAATGTTTTAACTGGTGTAGCTACACTGTAAGCTGCTAAAGATTGTTGAGAGCATCAGTGTTTAATAGGAAAGTTTTTTAAAGAAACAGAATGGAAACAGGCATATTTTTAAAAAGGAATAAGGAAATAAACCTTTCAATATAGTATATGCTAAGAAGAGATTTAGAGAAAGACTGTTATGAATCGATCATTGAAAATATCATTAATGAAACTTATGGAGTGGAACTAAAATTCTCACTTGGGAGACAGTTAAAACCTCACATTTTAAATTTTATTTTATTTTATTTATTAAATCTATTTCAATAAAAATGCCTAACAAGCTATATTTGAAGATCTCAACATGAGGTAGAAAAGGAGAAGCATATTAAATGCAGACAAAATAGAAGAAGAGAAAAAATTAATGCAACACAAAAACATAGAAATAAAAGACAGAATAAGAAATCTTAAGTAAATTCCCTTAAAATGGCAAGCTATTCATGAAAATAATCCATAAGAAAGAGTAATATTCTTAAAAGGAGGTCATTTTATGATTCTAAAAATTTTTATCAAAAAAATATAGTATGAAAAGTTTCACATTGGTAGATTTGAAAATATACACAAAACTTGCAAAGGTTAGTGAAGTCAACAAACTGTCTCAAGAAGGAATTGAAACTTCTCAGGAACTGTGGACTGGCTCCATGTTGAGTACTTGCCAAGCATGTGTGAGGCCCTGGGTTAAATCTCCATCACTGTAATACAAAAAAAAAAGAAAAAACCAAAAAAAAAAAAAAAAAAACCCATAAAAAACATATACTGATAAACCTTAATCCATAGTGGAGAACTCCCACAAGTTGTAATTAGCACTGTTCCCCAGATATGGACCAGTGTGTGAAGTGTCCAGATCTCCAGTATGCCAACACAGAGAAAAGCCACTGCCTCCAAAGAGCCGTGACCTTCCTGGCTTATGAAGATCCCCTGGGCATGGCTCTGGCCTGCACAGCGCTCTGCTTCTCTGCACTCACAGCTGCTGTCCTTGGGGTCTTTGTGAAGCACAGGGACACTCCCGTAGTCAAGGCCAACAACAGGACCCTCAGCTACATCCTGCTCGTTTCCCTCACCTTCTGTTTTCTCTGCTCCTTGCTCTTCATTGGCCGTCCCAACACAGCCACCTG
>PVHX01015664.1:0-45850 GCA_004024805.1 Geosciurus inauris
CAAATCATTGATTTGTTGACTTTTAGCTCTTTGAATATATGAGCTTAATGCAATGAACTTTCCTCTTAGCACTGCCTTCATAGTGTCCCAGAGATTTTGGTATGTTGTATCAGAGTTCTCATTTACCTCCAAGAATTTTTTAATCTCTTCCCTGATGTCTTCAGTTACCCATGCATTGTTCAATAGCAAATTATTGAGTTTTCAGGTGTTATAGTGGCTTCTTTTTTTAAAGCTATCATTGATTTCAGTCCATTGTGGTCAGATAGAATGCAGGGTAGTATATCTATTTTTTTGTATTTACTAAGACTTGCTTTGTGGCATAGCATATGATCTATTTTGGAGAAGGATCCATGTGCTGCTGAGAGAAACATGTATTTGCTTGTTGAAGGATGGAATATTCTATCTATATCTGTTAAGTCTAGATCATTGATTGTTCTATTAAGTCTTATAGATTCTTTGTTTAGTTTTTGTTTAGAATATCTGTCCAGTGGTGAGAGAGTTGTGTTAAAGTCCCCCAGCACTATTTTGTTGGGATCTATTTGGTTTTTGAATTTGAGAAGGGTTTGTTTGACGAACATGGCTGCCCCATTGTTTGGGGCATAGATATTTAAGATTGTTATGCCTTGTTGATGTAGATTCCCTTAAGCAGTATGAAATGACCTTCTTTATCCTTTTTCACTAATTTTGGTTTGAAATCTACTTTATCTGAGACAAGGATGGAAACTCCTGCTTGTTTATGCGGTCCATGAGAGTGATAAATTTTTTTCCATCCTTTCACTTTCAATCTGTGAGAATCTCTTTCCATGAGATGAGTCTCTTGTAGGCAGCATATTTTTGGGTCTTTTTTTTTAATCCAGTCTGCCAATCTGTGTCTCTTAATTGCTGAGTTTAGGCCATTGACATTCAAAGTTGCTATGGAGACATAGTTTGTATTTCCAGACATTTTGGTTTATTCTTGGTTTTTAACTTGACTTGGTTTCTCTTTTGATTAGCCTTTAGTGTAGCTCCTCCCTCTGTAGGTTTTCATTGTTTTTTAGCATTTCCTCCTCATGGAATATTTTACCAAGAATGTTCTGTAGTGCCGGTTTTCTTACTGTGAATTCTTTTAGTTTTTGTTTATCTTGGAAGGTTTTTATTTCGTCATCAAACCTAAAACTTAATTTTGCTGGGTATAAGATTATTGGTTGGCATCCACTGTCTTTTAGCTCTTGGTATATTCTTTGCCATGATCTTCTTGTCTCAGGGTCTGGGTTGAGAAGTCTGCAGTGATTCTAACTGGCTTTCCCCTGTATGTAATCTTATTCCTTTCTCTTGTGGCTTTTAAGATTCTCTCCTTGATCTGAATATTAGGCATTTTCATTATCATGTGTCTTGGTGTAGGTCTGTTGTGGTTTTGAACATTTGGTGTCCTGTATGCCTCTTGAATTTGATTATTCAATTCATTCTTTATATTTGGAAAGTTTTCTAATATTATTTCATTGAATAGGTTGTTCATTCCTTTGGTTTGGAATTCTGTACCTTCCTCTATCCCCAAAATTCTTAAGTTTGGTCTTTTGATGTGATCCATAGATCTTGGATGTTTTGTTCATGGTTTCTTACCATCTTCACTGTGTGGTCAACTCTATTCTCAAGGTTAAATATTTTATCTTCATTGTCTGAGGTTCTGTCTTCCAAATGGTCTAATCTGTTGGTGATGCTCTCCATTGAGTTTTTGATTAGGTTTATTGTTTCTTTCATTTCAAGGATTTCTGTTTGATTCCTTTTCAGGATCTCTCTCCTTATTAAAGTGGCCTTTTACTTCCTGTAATTGCCTAAGCATCTCTGTTTTGAAGTGATCTTTTACTTCCTGAATTTGTCTGTGCATCTCTTTATCAAAATGATCTTTTGCTGACTGGGCTTGCTCTCTGATATCATTCTTTAAGTCACACAACATTTTGATTATGTACATCCTGAATTCATGTTCTGTCATTACTTCTGCTGAACTGACCATGGATTCTAATATTGAAGAATCTTGGTTTGTTTGAGTCATTTTCTTCCCTTGTTTTTTCATGATGTTTGTGTGTCTTTCCTTCTAGCTCTGTTGATCCAAGTTATTACAGTTTTTACTCCTATATGTGTATAGTTTCGCTGCAGGGTTTCAATACCACTCTTTTAAAGGGGGGATCAATATTGGTTGATCACAATACAAGCAATATATAGTTTCAAACCAAGTAGTTCCTAATAGTTCCCAAATACATTTACAATTTAGTCACGATATACAACAATTATGGGTTCCTTAACAATCTATTCTATAAACAGTAAGTTCACACAGGGGTCTATAGTTACTGTTGGTGGCTAGGGAACCTTGAGTGTGGGGTGTAGGATAGATTGTTGGGTTAGTAGGAAGTTAGGATATGCTTATTAGATCTTAGAATGCATGAAAAATGAATCCAAGAGGGGCTGACTAGTACTTGAGAGGGTGACAGTGAGCTGGGGAAGACCGGTAGGGAGGAAGAGATGTAGGGTACAGCAAGCAACGACAGCAAGAAAAATAAAACTTATGTAAGTGGTAGAAACAGGACTATCTAGTACCCCTCCACTATTCGGTTCAGGAATCCCAATCTACTATATCCCACTGTAGAACAAATCTTTGGATTCACAACTGTTGGGGATTAGAGGGTAGAAGAAGAGTGGGAGAGAAACGAGGGGAGGATAGAGAAAGAAAGGAAAGAACAGAGAAATAAAGCAAAAAGATTAAACAATAGAAATATTAGGAGAAAAAGATAAAGGATAAAATGCAAAGTGAGAGTGGAAGAGCATAGAAGGAAAAAACGGAAGAAGTAAAAAGAGTGAGAAAAAAACGAAAAAAAAAACCCCAACAAACAAACAAACAAACAAAAAACAAAACAACAAACAAACAATCAATACAAAAGAACAAATAGTCTCAATGTAAATAGACAGGTATGTTTCCTTTCACCTCCAGTAGGTGGTGTTGTTCATTGGTTGCTGGACTTAACTCTGCTGGTGTTTTGCGTGTGAGTTTCCCAACCTGGTTAATTTCTGGGTCGCTGGCAAAGCCGTGTGTGGAAAATTGTACAGAGTTGTTTTCCAATGTCCCCCTTCGACTAGGCTCCCAGAGGCTCGCAGTAGCTGTCTCCAATCTCCTGTTGTCTGGGCCCCTGTGGAAGTTCCTTTTAGCAGATCTGCTCCCTCTGCTGCTTTGTTCGTCCAGCACTCTGGAAGGGAACCGGGGCGGACCCAAGCTTCCCTTGTGGAGCTGCCTTCGCTGGCGCACTCCCCTGTGGCTGACAGCTGGGGCCATGGATCCACGCGAGCTTGCTGTGGATCTTGTGTGGTTGGTTGGGCTCTGGAGCCAGGTTTCTCGAGTAAACGCAGCTCCCGCCCGAGGCGAGCCCTGCTGAGCCGCCAGGGTTGTATCGCCCCGGGGCCGCTTTCGGCCACTGCTCCTGGAAACGCGCTGTGGCGATGTCCGCTTGCGCTGCTTACACACGAAAGTGAAATTTCCTGTGATGATGGCTGTAGGTTGCTGCCAAAAAGTTGGGTGGAAGAAATTTGTGTTGCAAAATTTTGATCTTTTGTTTGGCGAGACTGGACGCTGCGTCTCTCTAAGCCGCCATCTTGCTCCGCCTACTCCTCTCCCTTCTTTTGAAGCCTATAAGACCTTTTGGTTTCATCATTTTCAAAATGTGAAAATAAAAGTTAAACAAAACCTCCAACCTGCAGAATGTGTATTCACTTTTAATATCTGCATTTTTGTCAATTAAAAATTGACAAAAAAAATTTTAAAATAAAAAATACCCGAGTATGTTGATGCATGCCTGTAATCCCAGCAACTCATGAGGCTAAGGCAGAAGGATTGCAAGTTCAAGGCCAATCTCAGCAACTTAGTGAGGCTCTAAGCAACTCAATGAGACGACAGAGTCGTCCAAATAAAAAATAAAAAGGGATGGAGATGTGGCTCAGTGGTAAAGCACCTCTGGGTTTAATCTCCAGTAACTAAAAATAAAAAATAAAATAATAAATTCACAAAAAGACAACATAAAATAAGTTTTATGAAATATATGTATAAAATATGTTGCTCTTTTACTCCTAAATCCATTAGTATTTTTCTTCTTCTTTTTTATTTATTTGTTCTAATCAGTTATAAATGATAGCAGAATGCTTTTTGATTCATTATACACAAATAGAGCACAATTTTTCACATCTCTGGTTATACACAAAGTAGGTTCACACCATTCATGCAGTCATACATGTACCTAGGAATATGATGCCCATCTCATTCCATCATCTTTCCTCTCTCCATGCCCCCTTCACCCCCCCACCCCTTTGGCTAATCCAAAGTTTCTCTTCTCATCCCATCCCCCCAACACCCCCTGTCATGGATTAGCATCTACTTATCAGAGAAAACATTTGGCCTTTGGTTTTTTGGAATGACTTACTTTGCTTAACATAATATTTTCCAACTCCATCTATTTACATGCAAATGCCATAATTTTATTCTCTTTTAATGCTGAGAAATATTCCATTGTGTATATATACTACAGTTTCTTTATCCATTCATCTATTGAAGGGCATCTGAGTTGGTTCCACAGTTTGGCTATTGTGAATTGTGCTGCAATACACATTGAAGTGGCTGCATCCTGTAGTATGCTGTTTTTAAGTCCTTTGGGTGTAGACCAAGGAATGGGATAGCAGGTTCAAATGGTGGTTCTTTCCAAGTTTTCTAAGGAATCTCCATACTGCTTTCCAGATTGGCTGCACCAATTTGCAATCATACCAGCAATGTATGAGCATGCCTTTTCCCTCACATACTTGCCAACACTTATTTATTGTTGCTTGTATTCTTGATAACTGCCATTCTGACTGGAGTGAGATGAAATCTTAGTTTTGATTTGCATTTCTCTAATTACTAGAGATGTTGAATATTTTTTCATGTGTTTATTCATCAATCTTATTTCTTCTGAGAAGTGTGTCTTCAGCTCCTTAGCCCATTTATTGATTGGGTTGTTCATTTTTTTGGCGTAAAGTTTTTTGGATTCTTTATATATCCTGCTAATTAGTGCGTGTGGCAAAAATTTGCTTCCAAAACATAGACTCTCCTCCTCATTGATTGTATCTTTTGCTGAATCCATTTGTACTTTTAAAAAATAATTTCTTCTATTCAACAACCATAAAAAGGAAATTAGAAAAGGAAATTAAAAATTAATTTAAAAATTAAATTTTAAAAAAGGAAATTAAGCCAGACGCAGTGGCGCAAGCCCGTAATCCCAGCACTTAGAGAGGCTGAGACAGGAGAATCATGAGTTCAAAGCCAGCCTCAGCAATGGCGAGGCACTAAGCAACTCAGTGAGACCCTGTCTCTACATAAAACACAAAATAGGGCTGGGGATGTGGCTCAGTGGTCGAGTGTCCCTGAGTTCAATCTCCAGTACCAAAAAAAAAAAAAGGAAATTAACATTGATAAGATAATGCCATTAAATCCTCAGACTCTATATTATACCAATATGTCCCTTCTGGCAAAACAATTCCATTGAGAATATCAATCATTGTATTAAGTCTGTGTTTTTTAAATCTCCTTAGTCTAAAATGTTATCCTAGTTTTTCTTTGACATCTATGACCTTGATGCTTGAAAATTTGTTATTTTCCTTCCATTTGTGTTTGTTGATTCCTTATTATTGGATTCTGGTAATGTACCTGTGGCAGAAGTATCACAGAAGCAATGCCATGTTCTCATTGCATTTTACCAAATAGTGCACAGTTTTGATTTGTTGCTGTCTACAACACCCCTGACTAAACTACTAAAGGGACCCCATTCTTGCAAAATCTGAAGAGACGGGCAGACCCTCAGGCTCCAACACAGTGTGCACTATCAAAATTCACCAGTCACAACCAGAGAAACCACAGGTAAACTACACTACCAAGTCCATTTTGAATTACATTCAACACTGTGCAACAAACAATGGACACATCATCATGAAAAGGCTCTTCCCAAAGAAGGCTTTCATATAAAAATGGAAGAGATATATGTTTAACAAATGGCACAAATCTCAACAGAAATATAAGAAACATGGAAGAACAAGGCAACACAATTCCTCTCAAAGTTCATAACTATTTAGTAACTGATTCTAAAGACACTGTAGAGGATGAAATTCTGGGCAAAGAATTTAAAAGAATGATAATAGAAATAATGAATTCAAAGAGGATTTAAATAAACAGCTGAATTATTTAAGGAATATAATGCAGAATATTGAAGAACAGTTCAATAAAGGGAGATTCTGAAAAAGGCAAATAGAAATCTTGGAAATCTCAGTAAATCAAATAAAAATCTCAGTTGAAAACTTTGCCAGTGGACAAGATCAAGTGGAATAAATATCAGGGCTTAAAGACAAGGTTGAAAAATTATTACTTTCAGACAATAATAAAGAAAAATAAGAATGAACAGAACACAATACCTTTGGGACATGATTAAAAGACCAAACATGCAAATCATAGGAGTAGACAATAGAGCAGAGGTACAGGATTAAAACATAGAACACCTAGTCAGTGTAAATAATAGCAGGAAGATTTCCAAATATTAGGAAAGACATGGACATTCTGGTATGGAAGGCATATAGAACCCCAAGTAGAAATGATCAGAAAAGAATTCTCCATATCATATTATATTACCAAAAATTCAGAACGAAGAATATGGAAAGCTCCAAGAGAAGCAACAAGTCACTTATAAAGGCAAACCCATCAGAATAACAATATGTTTCTTACAAGAAAATATAAAAGTCAGGAGGACATGGAATGATATATTTCAAGCCCTTGAAGGAAATATCTGCAAACTTAGATTACTATGTCCTGCACAGTTATCTTTCAAAATCAAAGAAGATCTTCTAAGATAAGCATAAACTAAAGGGATTATGACCATTAAACCAGCATTACAGAAGATACTTAAAGGAATCCTATGCACAGAAGAGGAAGCAAGATAAACAGAGTAATGAAAGCTCAGGAAAGAATAAATGTCACTAGAAGAGTAGATAAATAAGAAAAAAGGAAAGAATCAATATTGTTGATTCAGTAAATCATCAGATCTCTAAGGTAAATAAGGGAGAAAGTAATGAACAAAGATCATTCAAACAACTAGAAGGAAAACAAAATGTCAGAAATTAGTACATCCTTTCAATAATAACTCTGAATATAAATATTCTTAAACTTTCAATTAAAAGACAGTGGATTAAAAAGAAGACCCAACAATCTGCTGCATGAAAGAAACTCACTTCACTGGTAAAGACATGTTATGATTTGGATCTAAAATATCCCCAAAAGATCATGTATTGGAAACATGGTACCCAATACAGGAAAGTTCAGAGGTAGGACTTTGAGTCAGTGATTAGGTCTTGGACCTCACCAGTGGATTAATGGATCCACTAGGTAGGACCTAGTTGGACTTCTGGGAGTGTGCCCAGGAGTGGTTTATTGAATCCCTGACTTCTTTTCTCTCTCTGCTTCCCGACTGCCATGAGCTGAACAGCTTTCTCCACCACACTCTTCTGCCATGATATTCTGCCTCACCTCAGGCTCATAGCAATCAATGGAGTCCATGAACCACAGACAGAACCTCTGAAACCATGAACCAGTAGTAAAATTTTCCTCCTCTAAATTATTCTATTCAGGTGTTTTGGTCAGTGCAACAGAAAGGTGACTAATACAAAATATACAGATGAAAAGTGAAAGGATAGAGATATTCTAAGCAAATGACTTCTAAAAGTAAGTAGTAGTGGCTTACTCATATCTGACAAAATAGACTACCAGACACAGTAATTCATAAGACATAAGATTCCTGCATATTGATAAATCAATCAGGAATATATAATGATTGTAGATATACATACACTGTGACAGCACCCAATTTTATAAAATATTCACTACTGGACATAAAAGGAGAGATGAGCTCTAGTACAATAATAGTGGATGACTTTAGTACCTCACTCTCACAGATAGATCATCCAGACAAAAAAAATCAATAAACATCAGAGTTAAATGCTTTTAATTTGTTTTTAAATGTTTTTAATTTTATATATAGTATAACATAACAGATATCTTCACAATATTCTATTTAACAGCTACAAACTGTACATTCTTTTCATCTACTCATGGAACTTTTTTTCAAAATACATCATATTTTAGACCATAAAGCAAGTCTGAATAAATACAAAAAAACTGAAATAATTTTCTACCTCATATCAGATAATAACAGAATGGAACTAGAAATCAACAGCAAGAGAAACTATACCAAGATGTGGAGCAAGTACACTTTTGAAAGAACAGTGGGTCACTGAAGAAAATGCAGAAATTAATAAATTCCTAGACTCAAATGAAAACAGAACCACAGCATGCCAGAGTCTGGGATATAGCAAAAGCAGTACTAAGAGGAAAGTTTATAGCTATGAATGTATCCACTTAAAAAACTGGAAATTTTAAAATAAATAACCTAATGATGCATCTCAAGATCCTGGGAAAAAAGAACAAAACCAACTCAAAATCAGTAGAAGGAAAGAAATAACAAGGATCATAACTGAATTAAATAAAATAAAAACTACAAGAACAATATAAAAAATCAGTGAAAAGATTCTTTGGAAAGATAAACAAGATTGCCAAACATTTCGCCTACCTAACCACAAGAGAAGACCCAAATTAACAAAATTAGAATAAAAAGGGGTATATTATAATATACCACTGAAATCCAGTTGATCATTAGAGACTATTTTGAAAAAATATATTTCAATAAAATGGAAAATCTAGAAGAAATGGATACATTTCTAGACATGTGTCTTCCAAAATTGACCTAAGGTATAAAAATCTAAACAAAGAAATAACAAGTGACAAAGTCTCCTAACAAAGAAAAGCCTTGGATTTGAAAGATTCACTGCTGAATCTCTTCTTAGACTTTTATTTATTCATTTATTTTTTTAATTATTTATTCTAATTAGGTATACATGACAGTAGAATACATTTTGATTCATCGAACACAAATTTTATTAGACTTTTCAAGAAGTACTAATATCAATACTCCTCAGACTCTTGAACAAAATAAAAAGGGAGGGAACTCTTTTAAACTAATTCTATGAAGCCAGCATGACTCTGCTACCCAGAGAAGGACACACACACACACCCAAAGAAAAAAAGTAAAGAAAGCAATAAACTAATATCAATGATGAACACAGATGCAAAAATCCGCAATAATGTACTTGCAAATCAAATTCAGCAACACATTAAATAGATTGTGCACCATGATCAAGTTGATTTCATTGCTGGGATGCAAGGATGGGTTAACATGCAAATTGATAAATGTAATAAAGCACATAAATAAAATCAAGAATAAAAATTTATACAATCATCTAAATAGGTTTAGAGTAATGATATGAAAAAATTCAACATTCCTTCAAAATAATAGTTCTGAAGTAATTAGGGATAGAAGGATCATACTTCAACATAGTAAAGACTATAATGGAAACCATAGCAAACATACTGAATGGGGAAAAACTGAAAACATTTCCTCTAGAATTAGGAATGAAACAAGGGTATCTACTATCACCACTTATTCAATATAGTATTTGAAATTTTAGCCAGAACAATCAGGCAAGAGAACAAAGTAAAAAGTATAAAAGTCAGCAAAGTAGGAAATTGAAATTATCTCTTTTCACAGATGATATAATTCTAAGAAGACCCTAAAGTCTCCACGAAAAGACTCCTGTAACTGAAAAGTTGAGCAAAGTAACAATACAAAATCAACACAAGCATTAGCTTTTTAATACAACAATAATGCATTTGCTGAGAAAAAAACTCAGGAAAGCGTTCCCATTCACAATACCCTTAAAAAAAGAATAAAAGAAAATGTAGGAATAATCTTAACCAAGGAGGTGAAAAACATTTACAATATAAATTATAGAACTCTGGGAGAAGAAATTGAAGAATACATTAGGAGATGGAAAGAACTTCCGTATTTATGGATTGGGAAATGAATGTTGTTAAAATGGCCATGTTACCCAAAATAATCTATAGATTAAATACAATACCCACCAAAATACCAATGATTTTGCTCACAGAATTAGAAAAAAAACAGTACTAAAACTCATGGAAGCACAGAGACCCTGAATAGCTATAGCAATCTTAAGCAAAAAGTGCAATACTATATCACAATGCCTGATTTCAAAATATTCTATAGAGCCCTACTTATAAAAATAGAATAGTAATGGCATAAAAAAAGACACATAGACAAATGGAACAAAACAGAGGATCCACAATTAAACCCACATTATCTACAGCTATCTGATTCTTGACTAAGGTGCCAAAAACTGGTGCTGGAGATAGGGCAGGCTCTTCGACAAGTGGTGCTAGAAAAAACTGGATAACCATGTGGAGAAGACTAAAACTACATTGCTATCACCCACCCTGTACAAAAACTCAACTGAAAATATGTTAAAGACCTTAATGTAAAACCTGAAACTTTGAAACTACTATAAGAAAACATATGGAAAACACTTCAAGATGTTGGCAGAGGCTACAGTTTCTTGAATAGGACTATAATAACTCAGGAAATAAAGGCAAGAGTTAACAAATGCTATTGCATCAAATTAAAAAAGCCTTTGCACAGCAAGGTAAATAGTCAACATTGTGAGGAAACAACCTATACAATGGGAGAAAATTTTGTCAGCTATTCATCTGACAGGAGATTAATGTCTAAAACATATAAAGAACTAAAAAAAAAAGTCAGTGATAATCCAGTCAATAAATGGGTAAATGATCTAAACAGACACTTCTCAAATCAGTACAAATTGCCAATAAATATGTGAAAAAGTGCTCAACACCTTTAGTCATCAGGCAATTGCAAATCAAAATTTCACTGCCATCTATCTCACCCCAGTCATAATGGCTATTTTAAAAAAATAATATATGTAGATGAGAATGTTGAAAAAAGGGAAGCTTTACATGTTGTTAAGCCAGCATACAAAAGAAATACCTGCACACCCACATTTATTGTGACACTATTCAGAAAGTCAAGACACAGAATCAACCTAAGTTTCCATTGCCTGATGAATGGGTAGGGAAGATGTGGTATATATACATAATGGAGTTTTATGCAGCAATCAAGAAAAACAAAATCATATCATTTGCAGGAAAATGGATAGAACTGGATGTTGTCATGTATGTTATATAAAATTAGCCAGATACAGAAAGATAATTGTCACATTTTCTCTTATATATGGAAACTGGAAAAAAATGACTTGAAAATAGAAGACATTTAATAGAATACTATTAAGAAAAGGGAAAGGGACTGGAAAGAAGAAGGAGAGAGGAAAGAATAAGAGGGAGGGTGGATAAGATCAAAGTATGATAGGTGCATATAGGGAAATATCACAATGAAACCCACTAATTTGTACAATTAGTATGGTGGAATAATAATAATAGAAATAATTTTTCAAAAACTATTTGAGTGCTTGTTGCTATTGGAATATCACAACTCCCTAACCCTGTCATGGCTAGGAAATAAATATGTATTTATATAAATATGTATATGTATTTATATATACATATGTATTTATATAAATAAATATAGAAGTATATACATTTACCTCTATATTTATTTCTATATTCAGCTATACAACAGAAAACCATGAGTTCACACCAGTATCCAATTTCAGTCTGCCATCCTTGGGCTTATACTAATTCTCTCCCTTTCTATTATTTTAACTCCCTTTTCTGCCAATGAGAAACCTGATGAGAAATTCATTATCCTTAATATATTAACATATTTGGTCCATTTCTCCTGTTATTCTCTCACCGATGTCACTCCTTCCCCATGCAGGTACCATCCTCATTCTGTCTGTGTTCCAGTATCGGCTAATAAACTCTCCTATACGGTAATCCTCTCCCTTCCCTCAGGCTGATATTCTGCATCAGGTTTCCCTTCTATGCAGAAGCTTCTTCAGCCTAGTTGGGATCCAAAACCTATGCCAAACTATTCTCCCTTTGCATACATACTCTTTTGACCTTGTTAAAGTTCATATGCACTGTGCTGGCAGACCTCCAGTTTGGATGTCCTTATCATTATCCTGTGCTGTACCACCTCTTCATCTTTCCCTGCTATGGTTTTAATTCCTCCACACAAGAGATGCTCTCTTCTTCCAGTTTTGATTCTAATAGTTAATATTAAATCATAGTTTTTAAAATAAAAGGATTGATGATTATACAGAGAGAGTTCTTCACTTTATTTTTGAATATGTCATTGCTAACCTAGATTATTTTTTTTCACTTTGCATTTAACAGTGTTTTTTGGAGTCAGTAAATGTTTCAGGACTTTTAAGATTTAAAAATGAATATCAATTATGAATGTAAACATACAAAGTACTATGATTAGCCTTTATGGCCTTTTGTCAACTGCTACTACTTTGAATGATAATTTTAAATGAGAAATGGATTAAAGAACAATTTTACTTATGAATTGCATGTTTTACCCAGAATTGTTAGGTAGCAAATAGTGCAGAACAAGTTAGAATACCACCATTGCATAGATGCTACCAGAACACACAAGATTTTTAGGTCAGAGAGAAAGAACTTTAGTATCATAGCAGTAGCAGTAACCAGAATATCAGTATTTTCTTGCACTGGTTCCCAAAGCTCCATTCCCACAGGGTGATATGAAGGGGGCCTGGCAACACCTGCTCATTCAGTGTGTTGCAAGAGAGAATCACTGAGCTTAAGGAACTAGAATCTTTTATGATGGACAGGAAGTATGCCTGCCTGCTATTCTGAAGAGGGATACTATCTATATCTTCCAACATTGTAGGTAAACTTCTTTACTCTAGGAGACACTATATCCTTCAGGGCTGTTCATCCTTGGAAATATTGTCCAAAACAAAGGCAGTCAGTGCCACTCACAAGATATGTGGAAATGCAAAAGGCCAGTGGAGAATAGTCTCCTAGTCTTCATGGAGAGACTCTTCCTATGGGCTCTGAAGAAGCAAACTGACGAGAATCTGTGTAAGTTTTATATTGTTATGTAACAAAAAACTGCAACCATAGCCCCTTAACACATACTTATTATTTAATAGTTTCTGTGGGTCAAGATTCTCTGCACATCTTAGCCTAGTCCTCTGCTTAGTGTATCACAATTTGCAGTTCCAGTGTGTCTAATTTTTTTTTTTAATTTTTACTTTATATTTTTATCAATAAGAGTCCGTTGAAGCCGGGCGCGGTGGCGCAAGCCCATAATCCCAGCACTTAGGGAGACTGAGACAGGAGAATCATGAGTTCAAAGGCAGTCTCAGCAACGGGCGAGGCACTAAGCAACTCAGTGAGACCCTGTCTCTACATAAAAATAGGGCTGGGGATGTGGCTCAGTGGTCAAGTGCCCCTGAGTTCAATCTTCAGTACCAAAAAAAAAAGTCAGTCGAGGTCCTGCAATTTTTCCTGGTTCTGTCAAGGCTATCTTCCCTGCCAGCCTTTGCTTTTGTTTATGTGAACTAAAATTTGAATTGCTATTTGCTTTTGAAGCAACAGGGATAATTTGTTGACCCTATTTGTGTTCATGTAAGTCAATAAGAAGCCCAGTACTTACAACTCTTTCTCATTTTGGACTATATAACTCTGTCCCCAAATAGCTCAACATCAACTTTCCTGTCTTTATTTCCCCTATCAATTCCATGATATTCCATTTTCCTGGTTACTGAAGGTCAGTTATTGCCAAATCTCCTTGATATTCTTTAACTCCTTCCTCAAACTGAAAATGACAGGTTGGTGACTCTTATTTTACAGACCTCTTAGTGACAGTGGTCTTCCTTTGCATATTCCTCTTAGTATAGAGTTTAGACCTGGTGTCCTTGTTTCTTATTTGGTTCTCAGACCATTCTCCATACTTTCTAAAATTCACCAGCTTTGACTTATATATTCACAGAGCCCTCAAGGCTACCCAATAGTCATTCTGTCTTTTTCTTGCTTTTTCATGAGCTCAGAAACCATTTCAGTTCATCTCTCTCCTTCAACCTTCAGCACCTCTTTAGCAGTGACTACCATGTGTTCAGTTAAACTTGTGGAGCAGGTGTTTTTGGCGTACCACTCACATATTCTTGGCATTCACTTTTGTCCAAGGGAAGTTGCTTGCTGGAAGCAGATGAGATTACCTGAGAACTTTCCCTCACCACAAAAGGCCCTAGTGTATCAGAGTTGATGCCCCTGGCAACAGCTTTTAACCAATACTGAACAGGAATTGGTGAACAAATACCCCCTTTTCCTTACCTCTGGAGTAGATACTGAAACTTGCTTTATAGCATCCCTCATAAGTCTCCAGCAGGATTAAGCCACATTGGTAACTTGATCATTAATGTATATTACACTGCTGTCCTTCCTTTCCCTGTCTTACTCCCCCTCCCTTGTCTATTCTTGCTGGAATTACTTTTCAAATAAATCATTTGCCTTCAAATTCTAGTTTCTCCAAGTTGTTGGCAAACCTATCCTGGCTTAGTAGTGAATAGAAGTGCTTAATTTAAATGTCTGAATAATCAGTCAGTGTTTTTTCCTTTATAGTTTATGCTTGCAGTGTCCAACTTAAGAAATATTTACCTATCCCAATGCCTTAATTTTACCCATTGTTATGATTTGGATGTGAGGTGTCCCCCAAAAGCTCACATGTCAGACAATGTGGGAGTGTTCAGAGGGGAAATGATTGGGTTGTGAGAACCTTAACACAATCAGTGAATTAATCACCTGATGGGATTATTGGAATGGTAATTGAAGGCTGGTGAGATGTGGCTGGAGGAAGTAGGGTATTGGGGGCATGGCTTTGGGGTATATATTTGTATCTGGCAAGTGGAATCTTTCTCTGCTCTCTGATCATCATGTGAGCTGCTTCCCTCCATCACAGTCATATGCCATGATGTTTAGCTTCACCCCGAGCCCTAAGGAATGGAGCCTGCTGTCCATAGATTGAGACCTCTGAAACCATGAGCCTTCAAATAAATTTTTTTCCTCTACAGTTGTTCTAGTCAGTCCTTTACTCACAACAGCAAAAAAAAGCTGACTAAAACACCAATGGATTTTTATTTAAGGAGGTAACTAAATAACAACATGGGGAAATTAATGACACTGGAAGTTTTTTTATAATTCATAGTTCCCAAGATGAGAGGGCAGGTCTGCACTAGAAAGTACCAGGGTCTGTCAAGAGATAGAGCAAGGGGAAAGCATAGGAAAGGCCTTTATTACTGTAATACCAAGAAGTTGTTAGGTAGGAATGTCTTCTATTTGGCAGAAAGTAAAACTCAGATGTTAAGGTTTGTGATTAGGGTTTATAATATGATTTTTCTGTACTACAAAATCCAGACCACAGGGAAGATGTACACAACTTTGGTTGTTAGCTTACCAAATGATTAATGGATGCCAGATTGTCAATTAGAAAATTCTATAAAACTTAGAATACCCCAAACCATAAATACACCCACACATATGTATATTCTTTCATTATAGTCCAGTTTTATTGTTTTACTTTTTACATTTAGATTTACAGTCCATTTGGAATTAATTTTTACATTGGTGGGATGAGGAAAGGGCCATGTTTCTTTCCTCCCATATAGATTCATAATTGTACTATCATCATTTATGGAAAAAATGTCTTTTTCCTGCTTTTCTGCAGTCAGCCTTTGCCATAAATCAAGGAACAATATATTCTTGGGTCTATGTTTAGACTCTATTCTGTTTCTTTGTTCTCTGTCCTGTGTTAATACCATAGTTTCTTAATAAATTAATTTATTATAAGTTTATATTCAGTGCATTGATCCTTCCACCTTGATCTTCTTCAGGGGAAGGTTGACTGTTTTGGAATTATTCACATTTGGTGATAGAGATAGTTGTCTTCTCTGTGGTGAACTTTATTTAGTATTAATTGTCCAGTTAGTTTCAGAGATTCCTCATAAGAGAGTAGGAACCACTTTGGGAGCTGATGACTTCATTATGGTATCTTCTAAATTGGGCCATATGGTCACAGAAGAGTTCAAGTATTGAGTAGTGAAGGTACAGGCCAGGAGACCTCAAAAGGAAACAGCCCAGTATCAAGTACATTATGTTATAATTGGAATATCCTTAAACTCCACTTCTATCAATATTGATTAATTGGTCCATGCACAACAACATCCTCATTTTCCCAGGTTCAGCACTACTACTCAGTGCTAGAGAGTGTAATTTCATTCACATAAACTTTATTTACAAAATTTAGAATGTTGATATTGCTGTATTTTGCAAAACCATAATTAATTTGGACCACTGGAATTATTAAAATTGTTTTACTTGTCCAAACAGGAACATGTGGTTAGAATTTGTGTTGTTCTGTACATATCTGGGAGGTTCAGATTCAGTCTTTCAAAATACCATCTATCCACAAATATTCTTGGTGCTTTTTTAAAGTTAATTTTAGTCTCTCAGTGCCACTTAGGATTGAACTATATCTATATATTTTGTTATTACAATTTAAATTGAACCCAGATGTTGAAATAGAAATGAAAATTGGGTACAATTAAGTGAACTACTCCCATTGTCAATTTTCAGGGAACTAGTCTGCTTGGCTTATTATGGTAGATCAGTAACTTCTAATTATTCTCTAGATTGGCATCCTGAATAAGCTGCTATATGAAAATATGTGGAAAATGACAAGAGTAGAATGAATGAATATTCAAAAGAAAAACCCATTTTTGCTTTAAATATTTATGGTTCCACATTTAGATTTTTATGTTAACAGGTTAATGCAGCTGAATCAAAAATAACAAATTTAATATATCTAAAACATACCTTGGAACTTGTGGACCCTTTAAAGGTAAGTTTTATGTGTGTATATTGTATAACACATTAGGCATTATTTTTTCAACTTTGTATTTAGAAAAAAATTTAAACTCAGAGAAAATTACTTGAATAGTATAATGAATTTGCATATTTTTTCTTTATACAAATAGCGCACGCGCATGCACACACACACACATACACATCTTTATTATTAACTTTCACTGAACCTTTTGAAAGTAAGCTGAAGTACCTGAATACTAGCATGTATACCTCCAATACACAAGGATGGTCTCTTAATATAATGACGATATAATTTCTTATATAATGACAATATAATTATCAAATTCAGAATATTTAATATTGATATAATACTATTATACAGTGTATATCCCATATTTACATTTTATCAATTTTTAACCATATTCTTTATGGAAGTGTTTTTTTTCTTGGTACAAGATTCAGTCAATCACTATACATTATATTTAATGTTCTAAACTCATCTAAACAGGAAAAATTTCTTAGCCTTTCCATTCATGGTATGATCATTTTGGAGAAATGAGAGACTAGTGAAACAGAAAACTTCTTAAATAGCTAGTATCAATACAAATTGTACCTACTTTATCAGAAACATTCATAACATATATCTTTTCATCTTGTAATACTAGGCCCACAAATCTGAAAAAAATATTAACAAATGTTGACCGAGATTTATGTCCCATGATGGTCAACATTATTTGTATTAGTATGAAATTATAAGTAGAATAGAACTCAAATAATTAGACTATTTGCTTCCCACAGGGTGTAATATGAATTACTACATTTTTTGCTATGAAAATTTTCTAATACTTAAGATGTAGTATTAAGTGCAGAGAGAAGGAACATATAATGGTATAAAATTTTTTATTTCTGATAGACAGGAAATATACAATATTTAGAGTATCTTTGGAAGAGATAGAATTATGAGTGATTTAATTTTTTCTTTGTTCCTATGAACTTTCTAGTTTTTATCAGTATGTTTATATTATTTTTATATTATATTTATATATTACATATTATTATATTTTTATAATATTTTTAATGTATTTTATATTTTATGTTTATTTTTTATGTTTATATTATTCTGTTTATTCAATTAGTGACCACTCATAATTTTCATTAGGCAGAACAAAATTTATACATTTGTCAAATAATAATAATTTGCTTTATTTACAAATATACCAAGCACTTTTCTAGTTTAATGTATTTATAATACAAATTTCACAATTATATGTAGAGTACTCTAAACGTACAACAGAGCTATATAACTACCTACCTCTATATACTGTTAAATCTTAACCATTAGGAGATAAGAAAAATAGAAGTCATAAGGGTGAAGCAGTGGATGATACTCATTAACTGTGCTTTTTAAAAATCTGGAAAATGGAAGGAATACTCTGTCCTTACGTACACACCTAAAATATTTTTCTGGGCATGAAAATGAGAAAGCAGGAAAGCACTTGGTAAACTATAAAGTGTTAGACAAATATAAAATGCTTTTTGAATAATGTCATAATTTGTTATCCTTAACTATTCTTTATTTTATTCTTTAATAGATTGCTCTGAAGAACTGTAACACACCTTTATTAAGAGCTTACTATGGTTCCTTGGAAGACAAGAGGTTTTTGTCACTCAACTGTTAATAAAATACAAGATTATTCTTTTCTTCCTGATCATAACTTATTTTAAAGATTCCAGTTGTATTCTGTAGAATAGTTACTTGAGTTTTGGTTAAGAGAATCTTTACTCATTAAAATTCTAGCTATATATTTCATCTTATGTATATAATAAGTAGGGGAATAACATGCTAACTGGGAGAAATTGAAATCCATGAATGATATTTTTGTTTGTTTTTTGCAGGAGGTGGTACTGGGAATTGAACTTGGGGGCACTCAACCACTGAGCCATATCCCCAGCCCTATTTTGTATTTTATTTAAAGACACCTTGCTTTTGCTGAGGCTGGCTTTGAACTCAAGCCTGCCTCATCCTGCCTCAGCCTCCCGAGCTGCTGATTATAGGCGTGTACCACCATGCCTGGCCCACGGATGATTTTAATACTTCCTTTTTTAATCATCCTCCAGGGAAAGACTTAAAACTATAGAAATATATTCCTCTCCTTTATTAAATCAAAAATACTAATGCAAATAAAAATAATAGATATGCATATAGAAAAAGATCTAAATATAATTTGATTTTAATTTTGTTAAATTATTAGCAATAGCTTCTTGGTTCATGACCAAAAAGATACTTAAAAAATATTTTATTGATTCAAGATTTATACCCAATGTGATGCCACAAACTGAAGTTAATAATAAAACCAGCTTAATTGCAAATAAAATACAGAGCAGAATAAAGGAAAATGTTAGGAAAATAGGTATTACCGGGCTTCTGGTTTGCATAACCATTCCACTAGATCACTGATAGTTGTCAGACTCCAGTTACACTGCCTCACAATATATGTTTAGTCTTCCTTATGAGGGCAGGGAGCACATGTTATCTTTCTTTGAATCCTTGCACCTAATATAGCTTTTGCTACATGGTGTAAGTATTTATTGAGTCAATGAGAATGAAATCAGAATTTTTATGACAGTTGTTCAGGAATATGTTTTGTATATATAATTTATAGTCTGTATATATAATTTGGGAGACCTCTGTATTAGCAGATTTTAGAATTTTTCTAGGTGTCCCTGCACTATACTAGTTTTGACTGATGAAAAAGTTTAAAATTAATAGAGTCATAGCTATAACTTATGTAAAAATAGTTGTTGCATAATTATTTGAAAATAGCTTTCAATAAGTTTATTATTGTGATCAACAAATACAAAAACTAACTTATTACCTATAATTTTTTTACCTTAATGTTAGGTTTGAAATCATACTTGAAAAGATTAAAACAGTAATTAATGATGATGCAAGATACATGAAAGGATGCTTGAATATGAGGACACAGAAGTGCTATGCAGTAAGGTCTCACATAAACGAATTTCTTGATATAGCCAGAAGAACATATACAGAGATAGTAGATGACATAGCAGGTAATTTATTTCAGACTGTTTTTCTCATTTTAAGGAATAAAACAAACTTTTTAGGGCATGCTGGGATTTTTTTCTGGTGATAACTACTTATGCATATTTTAAATTTATTTTTTATTTCAAAACAGTGTTAACATATGTTACTACTTAAGGAAATCTTTTTAGAAAGGTACTCTCATACAATATTGTATATAAGTTATAAGAAAAATGTAGGCTATTAATGCTGAAAAATTTCAGCAGCAGAGATATCATTTTTATCTAAAAGAGGTGATGTTTAAGCCAGTCCAGTAATTCTTTTAACAAATATTTATTGATCTAGCCAAGTGTGGTGGCACACACCTGTAATCCCAGCAGCTTGGGATATATATATATGGTGTATAAAGAAAAATGCTGCATGTGAAAGGAATCCAAATAAATAGAGGATCTTCCTATAGAAGATAGACGTTTCTTGGTAGTTGGAACAGCCTAGGGAGAAATTCCACCCACTGGCAGTGGTATAAGCTGAAGCACAGAGGTACAAGGAAACTTCAAGCAGTAAATGAGCAAATATGATAGGATGGAATAAGACATTCCCTTACAGAACTAATAAGAGATATCTTAAATGTAGTCTGGGAACCAGAATTTAGACTTTGAGAGTTAGGAGTTTGAATGTTTTCCCCAAAGAGAATAAAGTACTGAGATTGTTTTGCCTTATGAAGTAAAATTGATTAAAAAAATGTATTTAGTAAAGTTGATTACAGTGGAGTCAGGGAAACCAGTTTAAATTATTGCATGTTAGTAATATTAACATTAATATTTAGGATGGATGATAGCAATGAATATGAGTTAAGACAAATGCTAAGGTTGAAGGAAAATTTTATAGCAGTTAATTATTAAGTAAATATGACCATATAGGGAAATGTGGTCATTAGTGCTTAATGAAATTTCTAATGTAAGAATGATGGTACCATTGAGAAACGCAGGAAAGTCTGGAAGAATGATTGTTTTGAGCAATGAAGAATTTAGTTTTCTTCAAATAATATTAGAGATTAATGGTCATATAATTAGAAATATAAATTTAAAACTCTATTAAGTATGAAGTTGATAGGAGATTTAGATTTTATTTGAATTTATTTGATGAATTACTATTACTTTAAAATAATATTTTGTGTTGTAAAATATATTTTATAGAGGGACTTTTCCTGTGAATTAATGATCGCAATAATTTATGTGACTGTTCTCTTTTACAAAAAATTAGAATGGGGACTGGGGCTGTATGTAGCTCAGTGGTAGAGCACTTGCCTAGCACATGTCAGGCACTGGGTTAGATCCTCAGCACCACATTTAAAAAAAATAAAAGTATAAAAAGTTAGAATGAATAATACATCAAAAACTAATATAACAATATAAAATAGTCCTTGTTCTTTAATTTTTACAATTTGTTTTTCTTTAAAAATACCTATCAGTAGTAATACATTCCCCTCTTTTTTTTAAGAATATTTAGCCAACTGGGCTCTGTGGCACAGGCCTATAATCCCAACTATTCAGGAGGCTAAAGCAAGAGGACCATGAGTTCAAGGCTAGCCTGGGTAAATTAATGAGACCTATCTCAGAGCAAAAATAAAAATGGTTAGGTTGTAGTTCAATGGTACAGAGTTTGCCTAGCATGTGTGAGGCCTTGAGTTCAATCCTCAATACAGCAAAACAAACAAAGCAAACAAACAACAACCAAAAAATTAACCATATATCTTGGACATTAAAAAGTGTTTAGTTTAAAAAACTATATAAAAATAACAAGAAAAAAATCTTGTGACTCTTTAAACAAAAAGTAACTTTCTCATTAAAATTCTTTCACTTTATTTTTTGTTTTTCTTATTTCTGGTCACTAGGAATGATAACCCAGCTTGCAGAAAAATATAGTCTGCCTTTAAGGACAAGTTTTAGCTCTGCTCGAGGATTTTTCATCCAGATGACTACAGATTATACAATGCTACCCACTGGTCAACTTCCTTCAGAATTTATTAAGGTTCATTTAAGAGTGGTTATAAAATTATTAATCCTGATTTTATAGTACATTTACATACACACCAGCACTCCTTAAGTTTAAATGCCAATTTTTTGAATACTTTGTATATTGCTTATTTTATTTTCCACCCACTTGTGTAACAGTTATATCATACTAAGAGTGAGTTAGAAACATTTTTGGACAAAAACCAGTTTGGAGAGCTTGGTGTGAGACAAAAGGCAAATGAAGAAACAAAATCCAAAAGGTGTTCTTGATAAAAAGAAACATTTTTGGGCTGGGGTTGTGGCTCAGTGGCAGAGCACTTGCCTTACAAGTGTGAGGCCCTGGGTTTGATTCTCAGCACCACATATAAATAAACGTTTATCAACAATTTAAAAATATTAAAAAAAGAAACATTTTTTATTTTATGTAGTTCTCTAGACATATTTTCCTATTTTGAAAAAGCCTAAAGTAAAGAAATATGCTTAAATTTTAAAATTTAATATTTCCAAACCTTTGGACCATGGAAATCCTTTTTTTTTTTTTTTTTGCATACTTATTAACTTTTCTACAATATGCTATTTTGGGAAAGTCTGTCCCAGTCTAATCATTGCTTTCTCTGCTTCAAGGAGTGTCTTTTGACCTTTTGACAAAAACAGACTCTTTAGCTTTTGAATTTATATGTATAAGCAAACACTGTTTTTCCAAGAAATGAGGGATAAATGAAGTAATGAATTGGTGAAACTCAGCAATGTGATTAGCTTTTGAGTAAGGTTCAGGTATGGGATAAGGGATAAGACCAGAGTCATACATGGCATGAGGATCATTGGTATCTGTCATATGTGTTAGTTGGTAACAAAATAGTGTTTTAATATTTACACAGGCCATTTAAAACCTGTCAAAATAGTCATGTCGGATTGACCAGGTTAAAATAGTCTGCTCTGTCCTTTGAAATTGTATTCCTTTTATTTTTCACATTCTTTAGAACTTCTTTGTGATGTCAGATCTCAAAAATTAAAGTGACTAACATATATTTCAGTTGTATAAGTCTATTTTATTTCATATACATGTTCATATATCTTAACATTTGTTTTTAACTTACTAACAGATTTCTAAAGTGAAAAATTCTTACAGCTTTACATCAGCAGATTTAATTAAAATGAATGAAAGATGCCAAGAATCTTTGCGAGAAATCTATCACATGACTTACACGTAAGAGCATTTAAAGTATTTGAGTATTGAAATAAATTGGTTTAAAGAACTATGATGAATTTTATTAATTGACTTTTTGTCTGATTATAGACAATTGTAAAATTACAAATGTTGGGAAAGAAAGTCTGTCATTATGATGAGGGTCACTGAGCCTCACAGAAGCTTCAGGGCAAATCTAATTACATAAAAAATACCATTATAACATTATAACCAATACTCCTGTATTATGCTTTGCACCATAAAGTAGAACTTAGCATAACATGGGCTTATCTTGGGTTTTTTTTACTTTACTCTTTTCCTATGGTCCATAAGCCCTCGGTTTCTCATATCCTGACATTTCTATAGCAATATCACAGTGGTGCCAATTCTTTTGTTGTTCATGAAATAGTAGCTATACTGTTAGAAGAAACAGAAAATTTAGAATTGGAGATATGACATAAATAGAGAAATGTTGGGATTTCTAAACAGTTTTAAGACATGGGCCACAGACATTATAAAATGTAAGTTTTGTGTACATATTTATCTTGAAAGGGGAAAACTTTTCTATATCATAATACTAAAAAATTCTTAAATTATGTTTTTTGGATGCTGCATGTGTAAGAAAGAATGAAAGAAAAATATATAATAGCTTTTTTGTTGAATCTAACATGTGCAAAAACAAATTTATTAACAGATGGGATTTAAGTATATAGCAAGGGCTGATTTGACCCACATATAATATTTTTATTAACAAAAGATTATTTTCTTAATACTTAGTAGAAGCAATCACTTTAAGAAGGTAGTGTTAATACACCAGAAGATGGATTTTTGTCACTAACTAGCTATGACCTTAAGCAATTTCTTCATCCCTAAAGTGGAACAATTGAACAATAGGCTTATGTAGTTGTGGTGTACAACTTCATTGTGAATATTACTCTACCTCAGGCAATGAATTTAGTATTATTTGATAATTACATTGTATGTGCTTTTTTTAAAAAAATATGTCTTACCCAACATGTACTTTCAGGATAGTGTGCAAACTGCTTAGTGAGATTTATGAACATATTCATTGCTTATACAAACTTTCTGACACTGTGTCAATGCTGGATATGCTACTCTCATTTGCTCATGCCTGTACTCTTTCTGACTATGGTAAGTTACTTTCTTTGGAATAAGAATGTTGCATACTGAGATTTGTATTCCATTTAAATAATTTTACTTAACAATTATAAATGTTTTACATTTTTTACATGAAGTGTAGTCTTTTGCCTTTGTCCTAGACTAAGACACAGAATAAAGTAAAATTACCCCTAAATTTTTTTTTTAAAATTCAAAAAAATTATTCACTCAGAAATTGGCAAATCAAAAAGAAAAAACTGCAAGAAATTATAAAAGTTTCCCAAATGAGGGAGACTACAGAGACATTTTGTTGGTAAAAATGGCAATGATTGAAATTTATGAAGTTCAGATCTGAATACTCATTAGAAGCAGTGTGACAAATACTCAAAGAGAGAAATTAATCTCCAAAGTGAGCATTTTCATCTACTTGTTCTTTAGATGTGAGCATACCAAGATCAGGAATCATGTCATTTATTTTTGTATTTAGTTCTATGCACAGACCTTGAATATAAATGTAAAGCAATTTTCTAAAGTTGAATGAGTACTTCAGCAATCAAAATTTCTTATCAAATTTATTAGTAATAACCATACTCCAGCATGAAGGTTTATAGAACTAGTGTGTGATGATTATGGGTCAATAATTGTGGACCTCATGATATTAAAAACATTAAAATTTCTAACTAAAATCAGTGGTAACATTTCCAAATCATGATGTTAATTTATTTTTATGGGAAGTATCTTATAAAGTTTTTCATATTTTCATATTTCTTATGGGAATATTTTTTGCTTTGGTATTATATAGACTGAAACTTATTAATCTTTTATATGACCTTTGGGATCAAAGCCTTACCTTAGGGATTTGCCATCCTGACAGCAGTTTTGTTTTTTAAATCTTAAAGGACTTAATATTGTTTTATTTTGGTTTGAGAGAGATAATAATAATATTAATAATAAATAAATATCTTCTGAAAACCCCTTAAAATTTTAAAAATCAGTCTCTATTTTATAATGCATGCCTTCAAGTTTATGCACGCATTTCATTTAGAGGTTATGCAGCATTTTAGTTTTCACTGATACTTCCGCCTTCTTCCTCCTTCCACCTTCAAATGGTATCTATAGAGATCTGATAATTATTTGTTTCTATGAATCAACAAAACTTTTGTGTTGTATTTTATTTATCATCTTAAATTTCTTTTTAGACAAAATTTTTCCAGAGGATAGGACAGAAAATTATTTTTGCATTTGGTTTTATTCTATAATAATACCTCATACCTCATTTGAAGTGCTAAGGTTAAAAGTTGAAATAATGTTTAAGGTACAGTAAGTAAATGTGCAATTCTATAGTAATCACTTGTTATTTTAACAATATTACAATGGCTACCTTATTCTTTTTAATCTATACAAATTTGAAAATTGTATGAACTATCTACAGCCCAAGACAATGACAAAGAACTAAATTGCAGAGTTCTCTGAAAGTGATAAAAATTATTAGAATATATCCATTGTAATTTAGAGGGATTTAGTTAGGGATTTATGGTAAAATAATATCAATGTTAATGTCCCAAGTTGGCACTGGTAAAATCACTAAGTTATGCACAGTACATATATATCACAAAATCTTTAGATATAAATATATTAATCCTTAAAAACATTCTATTTTTTTCTTCAGTACGTCCAGAGTTTACTGACACTTTAGCTATCAAACAGGGATGGCATCCTATTCTTGAGAAAATATCTGTGGAAAAACCTGTTGCTAACAACACCTATATAACAGAAGGGAGTAATTTTTTAATCATAACTGGACCAAATATGAGTGGGAAATCCACATATTTAAAACAGATTGCTCTTTGTCAGATTATGGCCCAGATTGGTAAGTTATGCTTTTACTTTAGAGTTACCAATTATGTTCCCTTCTGAAAATGTTGTGTGCCTAGATTTTAGGTCCAGGTGCCTAATTAGCTCAAGAAAAGTTTTGAGTAGATTATCCTACCTAAAAGTATGATAGAGTATTATGTAGATTATAACTTTAGTTATTGGTATTTGTTAAAATCTATTTAATTTGGATTGCATAATGGAATATTCCATTATGAAATATTACAAAATTAGAAAATTACTCTATCAATATTGTATCAATTATTATTGAATTGAATTATATGAGAGTTTCAAGTTCAAAAATACTTCTTTGTAAGAAAAAGTGAAATGAGTAGGATAAGCTTTTGCCTCGAATAACCTATGTGAGATTTTCCCAAAATTATAAAATCTCAGACAAAGAAATTTATCCTTTAGTTAGATGGGTACCAATAGCAATTGGATGTTACACATAAATATATGAACACACAACATTGTCACATATTTCTTTATGTTCAAACAACTCCTATCTCTGAAAACTGAGTGTCCTTGAGGGATATATGGATCAGGGATGAAATTCTTGGCCCTAATGCACGAATTCTCAACCAGGGGTGGTCTTGGTTCCCTTCCCCCAAGCCTAGAAATTTGGTTTTGGTTACATACCCCTAACCCCAAAACCTAGGAATTTGGTAATGTCTGGAAACAATTTTTGATTGTCACAACTGGTGGGAGCATAGAGTCCAGCAGTGCTAATAACATTCTACAATACATAGGGTGGCTGCCCTCTTTCTTCTTCCCTCCATCAACATTTAAGAAAGATTTATTGAGCCTGAGAAGTTAGAAACTCTGACTTCTAACTTCTGGTCTAATGTAAAGGATTGCAAGTGGAACCCAGCAATAGTAATATTGGTGATACAGAGCAAATTCACCCTTAGTTCTGGGAAAGGAAATTAGAGATCAACAAATCAAGGAAGATAAATATTTTATTGAGTTTAGAGATTTCTTGAAATTAAAAGGACATCTTAACTAACTGATTCATATGTGACATAATACTTCCATTTGAGTAGTTATAAGGAGCTTTGTCATTTAAAAAGCCAATTATTGAACATCCCTAATTGTTAAATCATTTATTATACTAAATTCTAACTTTCCATAACTTGTATTTATTAGTCTTAATTCTTTTATTTATCAGAAAAATCTAGTCTTTCTGATATTAGTTCTTCAAATATTTGAAGATAATTATTTTCTTCTTGCTGACCATCTTAAACCTCTGAAATACCTCAAACAATATATAGGGTTCTATACAGTCTGAACAAAAGAAAGAACTGGGACTTGAGAGGCTTGGTAGTTAAGAGCACAGACTTGGCAGGTAGATTCATTTTGTCCAGTTACTAGTTGTGTAATCTTAAGTAAATTACTTAACCTCCTTAAGTCTTAATTTTCGTATCTGCAAATGAAGATTATAATATTAGGTACATACTTCGAAGAATTGTTATAAGAATGGAAATAATGTATATGAGTACTGTAAAGGGAAAGGTATGAGAAACAAAGGGACTTCCCAGACAGGTAAAAGCATTTTCTAAAGTACAGAAGAAGAAAAAAATAGTACGTTGTGCTCAAGAATTTACAAATAGTCCAAAGGTTTGTAGTTCCTTTGGTTTGTTCAGAAGACTGACTGTGAGAAGTGGCAGGATATAATGCTGGAGAAATGGACATGAATTAAATAATGAAGGGTCTAGATCCTTAATGGAGGAGACTGAACTTTATTCAGCAATCTGTAGGGAGCTATTGAAGAAATTTAGCAAGAGAATGACATGATCAGATTTGACTTACATCACTCTTACTGGTTATAGACAAGAGCCAGACCAGAACCAAAATATCAGCCTAACACCTTTCTTTTTTTTTAAATATTTTTTTTTAGTTGTAGATGAATATAACACCTTTATTTATTTTATGTGGTGCTAAGGATGGAACCCAGTGCCTCACACATGCAAGGCAAGCACTCAACCGCTGAGCCACAGCCCCAACCCAGCCTAACACCTTTTGTAATAATGTAGATAAGCAATTTTGAGAATTATTTGGGTGGAGGTTAGGAGAGAGGATAAAATACAAACATACCAATTAATAACATATGCTGTATTCTCTTCTTGGTACTTTTACATGCAAGTGTGTTTTAACTGTAGATTCAAACTCAGGCAGTATGACCCTAGAATCTTACCTCTAAATGAACAAGATGTGCCATCCTCTAGAATATTAAGAAAGAAGCAGTTTATTTCCAGCATCTTGGGGAAATAGTTTGCTTTTGTTTTTGTTTTGAGTCAGACAATTGTGATTTGAATTCTGCATCCGTCAATTCATTATTTATTTTCAAAAAACATTTATCATGAGATTATGTGCTAGAAGCTGCTCTAGGTTTATAATCTATGCTTTTAAGAAGATTAAAAAATAGAATAACATAAAAGAGCTACATCTTAGTAGCGCTATGATTCTAAGGTTCCATGTTTTCAGTGGTAAAATGAGAATAATTAGTACCTATTTCAATGGATTATTTTGAGAATTGGAGACAATGAATATAAAATATGTAGCATGTGAAAAATAGTTTTATTAGTATTAGTTTAACTCTTGCTTTCTTTTCCTGCTAATCTTATTCTTCTGATCTAGGCTCCATCCTTTATCCATACCTTTTTTTTAAATGGCTGTTTCTTTGCTCCCATTATTTCACTATTTTATCTATAAAAAGTTTTAAATATGTAATACTTTTCCCAATTATTGTGTATTTATATTCTTATGATGTTAGAGTGTCTTTTATATCCCATACTATGTAGAGAGATGGGCATATTAATTAGATTAACTTTTCAAAAAGACAAATATTTTAGATTAGTTAAAACATTAGTTTGTCAGGTAAAAACAGTCTTGTGGATTAAAATTCACCTTTTCATTTGATCAAATATTTTACTTTTATTCTGATTCTGGCTATTTCTTTATAATTATGATAATGTTTTCTCATATACCTTTTTATAGTTATTTTATAAACTTGAGCTTCATAAACATTTTCTTCAAATTCTCTTATTTCGAATGTGATTATCATTTAAGTATATTATTTAAAAATTATCCCACTTAAAATAATCTGTCTTATTAAACTTCCAAATAACTTTGTATAACTATTTCCATTTTGTATATGAGGAAAATGATACTCAGAGTTTAGTGCTGTTCAAGGTTATGAAATAAATAATAGGGCTGGGCTGTGTTTTCTAACTCGATATCCATTGCTCTTTCTACCACATTCTAGTAAATGAACCAAGAAGTGTAAAATGTTGTTGGTACTTACATTTTATAAAAGCATTTTAGTTTACTTTGATCTTATATTTTATAGGATCATATGTTCCAGCAGAATATTCTTCCTTTAGAATTGCTGAACAGATTTTTACAAGGATCAGTACTGATGATGATATCGAAACAAATTCATCAACATTTATGAAGGAAATGAAAGAGGTACAAAACTTTTCTTGTGTTAAAAACATTACATTTTCCCATTAATGGTTAATTATGTAAGAAAGTATTCTTGAAGTAAAACTTGCAAAGTGTTTATACTCCTTTCTGAGAGCCAGAGGGCAGTCAAAGACAGCTTCCTAATTTTTCTCTTAGGAAGAAATGGAAGTGAATATTTTTTTGAAAAATACAGTTTTAAAAGAAAAAGCTTGTGTTATTGGATGGTAAAAGTGTGCTTACATGTTTTTATATAGAATATATAAAAGATTTTTCAAAATACAATATTTAGTATCATAGTGCATAGTATCTATTGTTTCTCTTAGGCTTGATTTTAAAATAAAAGTTAACTATTAGAAGGATTTTCAAAATCACCTTCACATTTGCCCTTACAGAATTTTCTTTCACTGTATAAAATATGTATCCTGTATTTCCAAACCTATATTAAGTAGGCTTGGGAGCTAAAGACAGCTTTTGAAATATCTATATTAGGTAGGAATTATTGGATCACTATATAGTTGGGTAATTTTCTATAAATAGTGAATAAAATTATCATTTGTCCCACAATTTATATAATTACTTAGCATATATTGAATGTCTGTGGAGAAGTACAGCAATATACCAGGTGCTTGAGTTGTATCTTTAAATAATCCTAGCCTTCAAAAGGAAGAATGTTCATAAAACTTCTATTATGTCATAATATAATATGGGTGGAATTCTATCTTTTGTGAGAGAGGGTAATATTCTTTGGGGTAAAGAGAACTTCTGACAAATTAAGTCTTAGTCTTTTTTGGTTATGGATTTTATTTTTTTTCTTAAACCAAGAATTAAGAATTGGGTACTTTTTCCTAAATTTTTCTTTCCATCTTTTTTGAATACACAGTGATGGTAAAATAAATTTGTGAGATGGTTTTAAGTACTTTATGACAGTGGTTAGTCATTTATAGAAAAGAAAATGACCATCATTGGGCTTTATTTGAACACTTCATTCACTGCTTTGTTTTATTTCACTATCTCTAAGACATCAATATTTTAGATAATGATTATTTACTCTGTTGTCTCATACTCATATGCATATGTCTCTTTATATATCAGCTATTGAAATTGTTAGTCAAGAGATCTTAAGAAAAGCAATGTGTTATTTTCTACTCAGCTGAATTTCTATATTAAAATACATTTCAGATGAACTAATAAAGAGATTGGGTTTTGGCTACAGTGAATAATATTAAAATTATATTTTTCAGATAGCATATATTCTACATAATGCTAATGACAAATCACTTATAATAATTGATGAACTTGGCAGAGGTACTAATACAGAAGAAGGTATTGGTATTTGTTATGCTGTTTGTGAATATCTGCTGAGTTTAAAGGTATACTTCTCTATTTATTGTAAATGTATTAATTTTGAGTCATTTTTGATGTATCCTTTATATATTTATGATTGGATGTCATAGGCATCCAAAATAGCTTTTCAGACAATTTTGGGGTTGAAAATGTATACCATAGCATTTATATTTTTGTTGCTTTATTTTTGATAGAAATGGGAATAATTAATATGATAGCCATGATATAAACAAGGAAAGGAGAAAATCAAGAAATACAATCAATGTAAAAAGTGGTTGATTTTAATTAATTTGAGTAGAAAAATATGAGGACATTTTAATAATTATTTCCACATGTAATTATATTGTCTGTGATGTCACAACATGAAGTAAAACACTGGGAATCTGAGGTCACTGTACAAAAAAGTCTATTGACCTACCCATCTAAGATCTAATTCTTTTAAAGAATAGTTTTTAACAAATCAGCTATGTCAAACAGTATATTTTTCTCTATTAGGCTAATTTTTAAAATGTCTTTTTAGATGATCATTCCAAATACTTTTTATATTTAGAATACTTAAAATGTCCCTAAGATAAAGTTCTTTACCTTAAATGAGAGTCTATGATGATTTATTATGTAAAATAAGAAAACAACTTTATTTTATATATAAAGGTATGTAATGAATTAAAAATAATGTTCTAAGCAACTCAGTGAGACCTTATCTCTAAATGAAATACAAAATAGGTGATGTGGCTGGTGATGTGGCTCAGTAGTCGAGTGCCTGTGAGTGCAATCCCCAGTACCCCCCCAAAAATAATGATGTTAATAGATAATTTTAGTTTCTGCAATTCTAAATGTCAATCAATTATAATTTCTCATATAAATAAGATTTACTTACTACTTAAGACCAAAAGATAATTAGTGTCTGTGGTGATTAAATTCTGTGTCAGCTAACTGGGCCAGGCATTTGGTCAAACATTATTATAGGTATGTGTATGAGGTTATTTTTAGAATGTGTTATCATTGAATTGTAGACTGAATAAAGCAGATGACCCTCCCTAATGTGGGTGGGCTCCTCTGATAAATTAAGAGCCTGAATAGAGCAAAAAGGCAGATGATTCAAAGAGTCTGCCTGCCTTTGATTTGGAACAGGACATAGTTGGGAATGAATGGGATACTGAAAGTTTAAATAGGGATATATAGGAAGATCACGACAAAGTTGGAGATACTTCATCCTTAAATTCTGATGAATCTTCTTTGTCAGTGAAAGAGACTTCTCTACCCCCAGTGAAAGCGGCTTTCCATCTCATCTGAGGAGATTACTCCAGCATTACCTAAGGAAACTACAGTGATTTCCCTGAGGCAGTTTCCATGCAAGACAATGCTGAGCATACTTCCCACCCCTACCATGCATCTTGGCTTCTTTCTAGACAAATAACTAGACTCAAGTACTACTAGGCTCCTAAAGATGAGATACAAAATATGAATTAGGAGGGTTGCATTACCCTCCAAAAGAACTACTTGAATTTTCTAAAATTTATACAAATAGAAATCTAGGAAACATGGATGGGGATGGGTATTAAGGGTATGGGATAATGGTGAATGGAAGATAAAGTTGAATCAAGGTGAATTTATTGATATGGGCGGTAAGCAGATACTATATTTAATATTGCAACTCAGTGAGTTAGGAATGGCTCTAACAGTTTGGTTGGTTGGCTGAAATATGGACCGTAACTGGCTCATCATGAGTGAGTTGGAAATACTGGGTATAATTCAAGGTAGAGGAAAAGCTTCAAAGCTAAGGGGATTGTAATGTTAGAGCGTATTTGTCATTTATGATCTACTTACCCCTTCTGGGGAAGTTGAAAAGACATACCTTTCACCGTGAGTATTGGAAATAAATTTATGAGGGGAGTCCTGGCATCCTTGAAGTGGTCTGTTATTACTCTTTTCTATAGGCCAGACCTTATGGTGTGAACTGTGGTTTCTGAATTGGGAAACCTATAATAGGAATAATTGGATTTGTACTGGCAGGGGCCAAACAGTGATACTCAATTACCAAAGTCAAAGTGGGCATAGTCATTACCATAGTGGACAGGAGAGTCAAAACAATAATCAGAGTTATCTGACTTAGGAGCTTGTGAAGATGGCAGATTAGAGTAAGGGAACAGGGAGAACTATGAAACAGAGGAGGCGGCTGATCTTAACTAACCCAGAGATAGTGGGGCAAGCTGATGATTGAAAGTATTCAAACCTCTTGACAGTGAGCAGAGAGTTGAGACAGGAGACATTTGCAAGTGACTGGGTAGCAGCATTCAGTGGTGGAAGCTCTGAAGTTCATAAAATTTATTGTAAACCTATTCTAACAAATGCCTGCTGAGGTGTCCAGAGTATACATGTCCCATTGCAACCGAAATAGGCACAAAAAGGATTGTGCACAGGGGAATCCAGGATGAGGATACCAAGAAGTGAGAGGCTTGTCTTCCCATTGTTTCTGGCAGCTCATGCAACCAGCTGAGGAGAGGCCAAAAACTGGTCAGAAGGATTCATCTGCATTCTAGATCTGATCCTAGGAAATCCATATCTATAGCAATGGAATATGTGAGACCTGCAGAGGGTTAGTTCTTCCAAAATATGAGTAGAATTTTGGGGAAGTCCCTGAGAATCAGATGTCCAGCAGATATTGACCTCTACTCAGCAATGGGCAGTATGGATCTAATCTCTCTACATTAAATACCTCCCGACAAAGTGTCAAAGAAAAGTCAGAACTAAACCCCAGCCACTGGAACTTCCCATTAGAACACTGCATCAGCCCTGTTCTGAGAGTGCAGTGACCAAGTCTGTAGAGACAAAACTCCAATTGTCAGTATTCTCCAGTCTGTCCTACCTTATATGTGAGAAACTGAGAGTTACTACAACTACCTTTGGTTCCAAGCCACACCAGCTGGCAACTTAGTGAGAAACACAAAGACGTTAGATTTAATAGCCCCAACCCTTGATCCAAGTGGTACAAAATGAAAAAAAAAAAAAAAAAAAAAAAAAAAAGGCAAAAAAGGTTGGAACAGCATAGTCAATGAATTCTTGTCAACAGTTTTGACCACCTCAGTGGAGATAAGACCTTCATTTTTTCATTATGATTTTTTCCTACTTGTTTTCTTTTTTTCCTTTCTGAACTTTTCCCCATACTCTGGGTATATATTTGTGTATGTATGTGTTCTTATTGTATAGACTGGATTGAGAATGTTATGGTTTGGATATGAGGTGTCTCTCAAAAGCTCCAGTATTAATGCATGAATGTTTGGAAGCGAAGTGATTGAATTGCAAAATCTGTAACTTAATCAGTCCATCCTAGTTTGAATGGACTGAGTGATAACTGTAGGGAGATGGGCCAGGGCTGGAGGATGTTGGTCACTGAGTATGTGTCCTGGAAGGGCCCATCTTCCCTGCATCCCCCTCCTCTGCGACCTGCCTGTCTGTTTCTTGACCCTGACATGGATTGAGCAACTTTTCTCTGCTGGGCCATTACCCCTTGATGTGCTGCCTCACCTTGGAGCAATGGAGCTGTCACCTGCTACCAAATTCTCTTATTCCATCTTCTTCTCTTTATTTATTACTTTTGGTTATTTTTTACTTCTTTATAGCTATCACCTGCTACCTCTGTCCTGTTTCCCCTCTTTTTACTTTTTAAATATTTCTCTTTCCTTCTGACCTCATTTTTTAAAAAATTTTGTTGTTGTTGTTGTTGATGGACCTTTATTTTTTTTTAAATTTATTTATATGTTGTGCTGAGAATCGAACCCAGTGCCTCATGCATGCTAGGCAAGCGCTCTACTACCAAGCCACAACCCCAACCCCTCATTTTTTCTTAAGAAACTGAAATTTTACCATATTTAGATAGTTCCTGCCCTCCCTATTCATGTTGTAGTTATTATGGTGGATGATGTAGTTGAGCTTGCTCTTTAATGCTTTATCTGTCTAGTTCATGGCTATTTATTGTTGTTGCTGAGTTAAACGCTGACCCACCATTTCTTTGTGTGGCAATTAATGTTATAAATTTCATAGTAGATTGTGGGCATTTATTTTAAACCTGTGTTCTTATCACTACCATTATTGGTATTGCTTACTCCCACTTTTTCTGGGAAGTGATTGAGACCCTATGGTTTCACAGGGTAGAAATTCTTCTGATGAGCTATACTCACAACTCAGCCAAATGACCGCAAACCTTGCTCCACGAATGAATTAGCCTCACTCAAGCTCCAAAAATACCTTAACAAATAAAGTAAGGGAGACAAAGCATCAAACCAATGTCCAGGCCCCAAGTTGGAACAGCTATAGGGGGACCTTAAATCCTACTCTTGGAAATATACTCATATAGCAAAAACAGAGAGATTCCCAAGACAATAGCTCATAGCAACACATAGTATTGCAGTAGGTCTCCAAGAGTAAATTAAATGAATAGTTCTACAGGAGCAAACTGAGTAGAACTGGAGGTTAAAATTAACACTTGGATTATGCTGAGCCTAGGTGGTGAAGCTAAAAGATACATACAATACAGGACTTACTATGAAAAATATAACTATACACCAAAGGACATAGGCATTAAAAGAGGAAGAGGAAGCCATCTTAATAAATATGCAAGTCTAAGACCTCTGAAATCATGTGGAAACAGGCAAACTAGTCCTCCCCCTCCTAATTTATAACCCCCAACAAAGGAACCCACAGATATGGAAGTGGATGAAATTTCAGAGAAAAATTATTAAAAAATTGATTATTAAAATGTTCAAAATAAAATAAAAATATAAGGAATCAATTAATATAGCAAATACAGGAGGTAAAAGACCATTTCAAAAAAGAAATAGAGATACTGAAAAGAAACCAACCAGAACTCCTGGAAATGAAAGGCACAATGAATCAAGTAATTGACCTGGAAGTATCACCAACAAATTAGATTATGTAGAAAATAGAACTTCAGGCCTTGAAGACAGGTCTTATGCATTTTAATACTCAGTATACATTAGGCGGGGGAAAAGACCGTGATCAGAATATGCAAGAACTCCGGGACATCAAGAGACCAAATTTAAGAATCACTGGGATAGAAGATAGTATGTACATTTAGGTAATATAGGCATTAAGAACCTTTACAGTGAAATAACAAGAAAATGTCCTAACCTTAGAAGTGAGATGAATATACACATATAGGAAGTGTATACAAACCCAAATACACAAGATCAAAAAGAACCTCTTAAGACATACCATAATCTAAATGCTCATCAGAAAATGAGAAAAGAATATTAAAAACTGTAAGGGAAAGCATTAGGTCACATTTAAATGTAAATCAATAAAGTTCACTTCTGACTTCTCAACTGAGACTCTAAAATCAAGGCGGAGTTGGAATGAGATAGTTCAAGCTTTGAAAGAAAACAATTGCCAGTCAAAATTGTTATATTCAGCAAAGCTATATTTCAAAATCAAAGAAGAAATAAAAATAACTCTATGATAAAGAGAAATGAAAAGAACTCATGATCACTAAGCCAGCACACACACACACACACACACAAACAAAAAAAGCTTTAAATATGCTGCACACAGGAAAAAACTAAAAAAAAAAAAAAAAAAAAAAAAAAAAAAAAAAAAAAAAAAAAAAAAAAAAAAAAAAAAAAAAAAAAAAAAAAAAAAAAAAAAAAAAAAAAAAATAAAAAAAAAAAAAAAAAAAAAAAAAAAAAAAAAAAAAAAAAAAAAAAAAAAAAAACCCTAAATTTTCCAAATGGACAAAGCTCTTTAGAAGAGAAATTAACTAAATGAAAATTAAGACCAAATTAAATATAGAAAACAAATTAAAATGGCAGAAAATAACAAACATCTATCCATAATAACACCAAATGTAAATGGTCACAACTCTTCAGTTAAAAGACATACATTGGCAGAACGGAAAAAACAAGATGAAATTATATGCTGCTTGCAAGAGACTCATTTCTTAAGCAAAGACATCCACAGACCACAAGTAAAAAGATGGAAAAAGATATTCCATGCAAATGGAGTCCCATAACAAGCAGGATTAACTATTTTCATATCTTATTTCAAGCAAAAATTAATGAGAAGGGACAAAAGTCACCATATATTGGTAAAGGGAACAATTCAACAAGAATATTCAATAGTAAATATTTATGCCTTAAATGTCAGTCCACCTGGTTACATAAACAAATACTTCTTGACTTATAAGTCCAAGATAGATCACAAATACAATACTGAGTAATTTCAACATATCTCTTTAGCCATTAGGTCATCAGATATAAAATCAATAAAGGTACTTGTACCCAAATAATATTATAAATTAACTGGACTTAATAGACATCTACAAAATCTTTCATGCAAAAACACAAGAATTCATTTTCTCCTCAGTGGCTCATGGGACCTTTTCCAAAATGCATCATATGCTAGGGCATAATGCAAGTCTTAATAAATAAAAAAAATGATATAATCCTGTGCATTTTATCACATCATAATGGAATGAAATTAGAAATCAACAGCAGGAAAAATTATAGGACTTGCATAAACATGGAAATTGAAGAATACTCTTCTAAATGAAGAATGGATCATAGAAGAAATGAGAGCATAAATTTAAAAAAATTCTTAGAAACAAATAAGAACAGACAAATACCCAAATCTCTGGGATAGTAAAAAAGTCAGTTCTATGAGGTAGGTTTATAGCATTGCATGCCTTCATTTAAAAAATCAGAAAAATCCCAAATAATCTAATGCTATATCTCAAGACCTGAGAAAAGGAAGAATAAAGTATTTCAAATCAGCTTAGGATAGAAAATAATTAAGATCAGTGCCAAAATTAATATAATCCAGAATGAAAAGCAATACAAAGGATTAACACAACAGAGCTGGTTCTCTGAAAAGATACATAAGATTGATAAATCTTTTGCTAAACTAACCAAGAGAGAAGACCCAAATCAACAAAATTAGAGATGAAAAAGGAGATATCATCACAGACACTTCTGAAATCCTTAAGATCACTGGAAACTATTTTGAAAATTTATACTCTAATAAACTGGAAAACCTAGAAGACACTGGAAAATTTCTACACAAATCTGAGCCACTCAAATTGAACCAAGAAGATGTAAAACCTAAACAAACCAATATCAAGCAATGAGATTAAAGCAGCAATTAAAAGTCTTCCAACAAAGAAAAGCCCAGGACGAAATGGATTCTCAGCCAAGTTCTGCCAGGCCTTTAGAGAACTAATGCCATTCTTCCTCAGATTATCCCATGAAATAAAAAGGGAAGGAACATTCCCAAATTTATTTTATGAAGCCAGTTTAACCCTGATACCACAACTAGAAAAAGACACATCAAAAAAACAAAAACAAAAACAAAACTACAGGCCAATATCCAAGATCAACATAGATGCAGAAATCCTTAATGAAAAATTAGCAAATGACGTTCAATAACATATTAAGAAAATAGTACACCATGATCAAGTGGGTTTCATCCCAGGGATGCAAGTTTAGTTCAACACACACAAATCAATAAATATAATTCACTGCATAAACAGAGTTAAGGACAAAAATCATATGATTGTCTCAATAGATGCAGAAAAGGATTTGACAAAATCTAGCACTCAGTCATGTTAAAAACACTGGTGAAACTAAAGATTAGGAGGAGATTACCTCAACATTATAAAGGCTGTATACAAAATATCCAAAGCAAGCATCATACTGTATAGAGAAAAACTGAAGACATTTTCTCTAAAATCAGCAAAATGACAAGGATATTCACTTTTACCACTCCTATTAAATATAGTTCTTGAAACTCTAGCCAGAGCAATCAGGCAAGAGAAGGAAATTAAGAGGACACAAATAGGAAAAGAAGAAATCAAATTATCTCTGTTTGCCAATGACATGACATTATCCTATTTCCTGAAAATTCAAAAAACTTCACCAGAAGACTTCTACAGCTGATAAAACATTTTCAGCAAATTAGCAGGATATAACATCAACATTCATAAATCGTTATCTTTCCTATACTCCATGGATGAGTCTGCTGAGAAAGAAATAAGGAAAACTATCCTATTCAAAATAAAATTGAAAGAAAAACTAAAGTACTTGGGAATAAATCTAACCAAGGAAGTAAAAGACCCCTTAAGTAAAAACTACAGAACACCGAAGAAAGAAGTTGAAGAAGACACAAAAGGATATAAACACCTCCCATGTTCTTGGATAGGCAGAATTAATATTGTCAAAATGGCTATATTACCATAAGTATTATATAGATTCAATGCAATCACCATCAAAATACTATTCTATACAGAACTGGAAAAAACAGTCCTAAAATTTATTTGGAAGAATAAGTGTCTCAGAATAAATAAAGCAATAATGGGCAAGAAGAGTGATGTTGCAGACATCACAATAACTGATCTCAAATTATACTACAGAGCTACAGTAACAAAAACAGCATGATACTGGCATCAAAACAGATATGAATACCAATGGAATAGAATTTAAAAAACAGAGACAAACCTACATATATATACACTCATCTGATCCTTGACAGAACTGTCTGAATTCATGTTGGGGAAAAGAGGCGTTTTATCAAATGATGTTGGGAAAAAATGAATGTCCATATGTAGAAGAATGAAACTAGATCTCTCTGCCTCACCCTGCACAAAAGTCAAAGTGAATCAAATACCTAAGAGTTCACACCAAAACTTTTGCAACTGCTAGAAGAAACAGATTCAGCAATCCAAAATAGTGGCATAGGCACTGACTTCATTCTGTGGTTATTTCACCAGTTCTATAATGCCTAATTAAAATATGCTTAAGAGCTGGAAAAATTGTCACATTGGTTCCCTGACCTGTGGCTTGAGGGAAATTATAGTGGCAAAGGCCAAATGAAAGCCAACAGAACTGCCTCCATGCACAATATGTACCCCTACTGGTGGACAACTTTAGCACTGTAGTTCCTTTCAGGGACATCTCTTAAACACAATCATGAAAAGAAATCCTCTCAACAGGAAGAACTTCAAGCAGTGCACCAGTTTGATCACTCCTCCTGGAAGGAAAAATGGCCAGATATGTTACTATATATTGATCAATGGACTGCAGGCAGTGGTATGGCTTCATAGTCAGGAACTTGGAATGTGATCAAACAATTGATGACAAGGAAATTTGGGGAGGAAATATGTGAATAGACTTATGAGGATGGACAATCAATCAATCAATCAAGATATTTGTGTCCTGTTGAATGCCTACCAAAGAGTAACCTCAGCAGAGGAGAATTTTAATAATCAAGTAGATAGGATGACCTGTTATGTGGATACAAGTGTTGTGATTTGTATATGTGGTGTCCCCCCAAAGCTCATGTGTGAGAGAATACAAAAATGTTAAGAAGTGAAAGGATTAGAGAGCCATAACCTAATCAGTGAATGAATCCTCTTGAATGTATTAACTGGGTGGAAACTGTAGGTAGGTAGGATATGGCTAGGGGAAGTAGGTCACTGGGGGCATGCCCTTGGGGTTGATATGTCCCTGGTTAACAGAGCTCCCTCTCTTTCTTTCCTGGCTGTCTTGTTCTGAACTGCTTTCCTCCACTACCCTTTCAGCAAGCTATTCTTCCTCACCTCAGGTCCAGAGCTATGGAGCTGGCCAGCCATTGATTGAACTTCTGAAATTGTGAACCAAAATAAACTTTTCCTCCTCCAAGTTTTCCCTGTCCAGTATACTGGTCACAGCAAAAAAAGCTGCCAACTAGCTTCTTTTCCCAGACATCTCTGTCATTATCATCCAATGGGCTCATGAACAAAGTAGCATCGATAGGAGGAATGGTGATTATACATGGATTCAGCATCATGGATTTTTACTTACCAAGACCAACTCAGCTATAGCCACTGTTGAGTGCTCTATCTGCCAGCAACAGAGATGAACATGACATCCCCAGTAGGGAACCATTTCTTAGGATGATCAATCAGCTCCCTGGTGACATTGGGAGGTTAATTACATTGGTTAACTTCCATCATGTTCTTACTGAAATATAGACTCTTGATATGGATTTGCCTTTTCTACATGTGATGCTTCTGCCAAAATTACCACCTGTAGACTTATAGAATGCCTTATCTACTACCACGATATTTCACATAGCATTGCTTCTGATCAACTCCCTTCACAATAAATGCAGTGTTGCAAAGAGCCTTGGAATTGATTGTTTTTACTATGTTTTCCACCATCCAAAGTAACTGCCTTCAGAGAATTATGGTATGGCCTTTTGAAGACTGAGTTATAGCACCAGGTTGATGGCAGTACCTTGTGATACTGGGGTAAGGTTCTTCGGAAGACTGTATATGTTCTAATTCAGCTTCCAATATATGATGTTATTTCTCCCATAGCCCAGATTCATGAGTCCAAGAATAAAAGAGAGGCAATGAAAAAGACATTGCTCGTTATTATCCATAGTAATCCTCAAGCAAAATTTTTGCTTCTTGTTCTTGCAACCTTGTACTCTGTTGGCATAAACATCTTAATTACAAGGGGAATAATGCTTCCTCCAGCAGATACGATTACTTTGACCTGAAAGTTAAGGCTCCTCTCAAGCTACTTTGAGTTTCTCATGTCTCTAAATCAAAGAAGGGAGGCAAAGAAGGGAATCACTGTGCAGGCTGGAGTGATTGATCCTGATTATCAAAGGGAAACAGTGCTACTCCACAATGTGGGGATGAGGAGTCTGTCTGGAATACCAGAGATTCCTTAGGGTATCTGTTTGTAAATTATCACGATCTGTGATTAAGGTTGATGGAAAACTATAGCAATCTAATACAGAAAGAACTATGGTTGGCCAAGATCCTTCAGTAATGAAGATTTGAGTCATGTTAGCAGGTAAAGAACCATGACTAGCTAAGTTGCTTCCTGAAGACAAAGGGATTATAGAATAAGTACTAGAAGCAGCTATAACCATGTTAACAGTTATAATAATGAAGAATACAATTATGATTTCTTCTCCTTTTTTGTTATGAATGTTTGTGCATAAATACACATTTTTAAGCGAACATCCTTATTTTTTCCTCTCGTATTTCCATTAAAGTAACACAAAATGTATTAACTTAATAACATAGGATTTAAATATTGCTAATTTTACATTATAGTTATTTTTAAATATATTTTTGTTTTTGTTTTATTGGTGCTGAACTCAGGGCCTTGTGCATGCTAAGAATACACTCTACCATGGAGCTACGTGTATAGTACCCATCAGAGTTTTTAAAGTATAAGACATCAAAGAGAAGAATGAACTTCTCTGGAGGATTTTTACCTACTCTTCTGGAGAAGTGGTTAATGTATTCATGGTTGCTCTCAAGATAGTTGTATCATATTAGGTGAAATTATGACCTCATTGTTATCTTCACTTGTAGATGAAATATGGTGTGAGGAAATATGTATAGCTTACAAGAGGTGGACTTGCGATGGTTAGTTTTATGTATCAACTTGACTGGGTCACAAGTTGCTATAAAATTTGGTCCAGCATTTTTCTCAGTGTGTCTGTGAGGGTATTTCTGGAGGAGATGAACATTTGAATTGTAGACTGAATAAAGCAGATGGCCCTCCCTAATATGGATAGGTCCCATCTAATAAATCCCATCTTGAACTAAAATATTGACTCTCTCAAGAGTCCTGAGAAACTTCAATTTCTTCAGTCTGAAAGGTGAGTTCTTGCCTGCCAGCACCCTCAAACTGAAACATCTGCTTTTTATGGATCTAAAATTTGCTAGCATTGAGACTAGAACTACATCACTGGCTCTTCCTGATCATCAGCTCACCAACCACAAGTTGATGGAACTTGTCAGCTTCCATGATTATAAATCAATTCCTATCTGGGCATAGGGTGCATACCTGTAATCCCAACTGCTCAGGAGGCTGAGGCAGAAGGATCACAAAGTCTCAGCAACAATGTGAAACCCCTGTGGTACTCTGTAGTATCATAGAATAAAACCTTTAGTGATAGGTCTGGATATCTTTTTCTATTATAAGCAACTTGGTAAACATATAATACTGCTACTTACTTTTAAAGATCTTAAAGTTAATTATTATTTTTCTAACTTAGTATCCTCAGTACCTAGCACAATGTTTGCAATATGTAGACCATGAATAATTATTTGTTAAATTGAACTAATGTGAAATAGAGTTTACAAAGTTACTAAGGTAGATAGGTTAAACACATCATTTGTAAGAATATTGTTATTGACTCTGGTCCCTAGCTTTTAAATAGTTTATTCCAGTAATCAAGGACTGCCCTTCGCTCTTTTACATCAACTTTTTCTCAAGAACTCACTCCAGGAGACCAGCATTGATTGATTTCGTCTAGGAGCAGTGACCTAATTACCTCCCACTAAGCCCTATCTCTTAAATGTTCCTTCACCTTCCAGCATTGCCAAACTGAGGAACAAGCTTTTAACAGCTCATAAGAGGACACACTCAATATCCAAACTATTAGCAAGTTATATACAAAACCTTTTCTTCCCTCCCTTGTTACCATTCTTCCATGGTTGTACTATTTTGCCAACCAGATATCTTGTCTCCCTCTCTCTCTCCCTCCCTCTCCCTTCCTGTTTCCCTCCCCCTCCCACCCCCTCATGTTGGGAATAGAACTCAGGGCTTTGTACATGGTAGGGAAGAGCTCTACCAACTGAGCTGCATTCCCAGCCCCTAGACAAATATTTTCTTTTTTAACCATTTTGGTTACTCAGTTTTCCACTCATCACCTATTTCTTTTCTCATTGGTAATGTCCTAAAACATAATCAATTGTGCATAGCTCTGCTTAGTTTAACAAAAGTAAAAACTTTGGTAGCTTTGCTTTTGATTTGATCCCTAGCACTACAAAACAAAAAACAAACAAAAAAAATCACATTGTTGGGAATTTCAAATACCTAAAAGCAATCCATTGATTCCAATTACAGGAAGGAAAGCTACTTTCAAAGTGGAGTTTTTATTTTTTAAAATTTAATTATTTAATTTAAATGCATTCCAAGTCATAGTACATATATAGAGCTCAATTTTTCCATTTCTCTGTTTGCAAATCAGATAGAGTTGCACCATTTGTGTCTTCATACATGCACCAAGGGTAGTGATGACAATCTCAATCAACCATCATTACTATACCCATTCCCCTTTCCATTCTCCCACCCCCCCAACTGCATCCAGAGTTCCTCCATTTCTCCTATGTTCCCCATTCCCACCCCCCTTATGTATCATCATCCACTAATCAGAGAGAATATTCGTCATTTGGTTTTTTGGGATTGGCTTACTTCACTTAGCATAATGTTATCCAGTTCCATCCATTTGCCTGCAAATGCCATAATTTTATTCTCTTTTATTGCTGAATAATATTCCATTGTGTATATGTACCACAGTTTCTTTATCCATTCACCTATTGAAGGGCATCTGGGTTGTTTCCATAGTTTTGCAATAGTGAATTGTGCTGCTATAAACATTGAAGTGGCTGCTTTACTGTAGTATGCTGTTTTTAAATCTTTAGGGTATAAGCCAAGGAATGAGATAGCTGGATCAAATGGTGGTTCCATTCCAAGTTTTTAAAGAAATCTCCATACTGCTTTCCAGATTGGTTGCACCAGTTTGCAGTCCCACCAGCAATGTTTGAGTGTACCTTTTTCACCACATCCTCGCCAGCACTTATTGTTGCTGGTATTTTGGATGGCTGCCATTCTGACTGGGGTGAGATGAAATCTGAGTGTAGTTTTGATTTGCATTTCTCTAATGGCTAGAGATGATGAACATTTCTTCATATATGTGTTTATTGATTGTATATCTTCTGAGAGGTTTCTATTCAGCTCCTTAGCCCATTTATTGATTGGGTTGTTTGTGTTTTTGGTGTTGATTTTTTTGAGTTCTTTATATATCTTGGAGATCAGTGCTCTATCTGATGTGCATGTAGCAAAAATTTGCTCCCAGAATATAGGCTCTCTGTTCACCTCATTGATAGTTTCTTTTGCTGAGAAGAAGCTTTTTAGTTTAAGTCCATCCCATTTATTGATCTTGCTTTTATTTCTTGTGCTATAGGAGTCATGTTAAGGAATTCAGGGCCTAATCCCACATGATAAAGATTTGGACCTACTTTCTCCTCAATTAGACAAAGGGTCTCTGGTCTAATTCCTAGGTCTTTGACCCACTTTGAGTTGAGTTTTGTGCATGGTGAGAGATAGGGGTTAAGTTTCATTCTACTACAAATGAATTTCCAGTTTTCCCAGCACCATTTGTTGAAAAGGCTATCTTTTCTCCAATGAATGTTTTTGGCACCTTTGTCTAGTATGAGATAGCTGTATTTATGTGCATCACTCTCTGTGTCTTCTATTCTGTACCATTGGTCTCCATGTCTATTTTGGTGCCAGTACCACGCCGTTTTTGTTACTATTGCTTTGTAGTAAAGTTTAAGGTCTGGTATTGTGATGCCTCCTGCTTCACTCTTCTTGCTCAGGATAGCTTTGGCTATTCTGGGTCTCTTATATTTAGAAATGAATTTCATGATTGCCTTTTCTGTTTCTATAAGAAAGGACTCTGGGATTTTAATTGGGATTGCATTGAATCTATATAGCGCTTTGGGTAGTATGGCCATTTTAATTATATTGATTCTGCCTATCCAGGAACATGGGAGATCTTTCCATCTTCTAAGATCTTCTTCAATTTCTTTCTTTAGTGTCTTGTAATTTTTGTTGTAGAGGTCTTTCACCTCTCTTGTTAGATTGATTCCCAGGTATTTTATTTTTTTGGAGGCTATTGCAAATGGAGTGGTTTTTCTGAATTCTTTTTCAGAGGATTCATTGCTGATGTATAGAAATGCATTTGATTTATGGATATTGATTTTATATCCTGCAACTTTGCTGAATTCATTTATCAGTTCTAGAAGTTTTCTGGTGGAACTTTTTGGATCCTCTAAGTATAGAATCATGTCGTCTGCAAATAATGATAGTTTGAGTTCTTCTTTTCCTATTCATATCCCTTTAATTTCCTTC
>PVHX01015665.1:0-45925 GCA_004024805.1 Geosciurus inauris
AAAAAGTGCAGCAGGGCCAGCGTGGTGGCGCACGCCTATAATTCCAGCAGCTCAGGAGGCTGAGGCAGGAGGATTGCGACTTCAAAGCCAGTCTCAGCACAGGCAAGGCGCTCAGCAGCTCAGTGAGACCCTGTCTCTAAATAAAATACAAAATAGGGCTGGGGATGTGGCTCAGTGGCCGAGTGCCCCTGAGTTCAATCCCTAGTACCCACCCCCCAAAAACGTGCAGCAGGAGCATGTCCACAACTTAACTTCAATCCATGCCCTGAGGTAAGTGTTTGGAATATTTTAACTAGGAATCAACATGCCAGGGTAGTTAGCTTTCAGGTATGCTTGAAATCTACACCAGAGGGCTTGTTAATTAGCATAAGGTATAAGAAATGAATTCTCATTGGTGTAATGAATGATGAGATCAGTGATTGATTACAAAGATTGTCCAGGCCACACCCCCTAGCATAACCAAGTTATGACAATCTGAAAAGCCCAAGTGTTTGGTACCATGCTGTAGGTCAGTGATGGAGAGTCTTGAGGACCCCCGCCACCCCCCGCTTCATGTAGGACCCCTGGAGCCTGGGTTCCCTACAGGACTGGCCCATACTATTATTGTGCCTCCTGAGATGTAGGGTGCTGGCCCAGGTGTCAGGGAGACATGAAGGGAACTTTCCTAAGCTGGGAAAACTGTGATTGCAATGCACACACAGAGTGCTAATAAATATTAACAACTGGCTGAATTTTATTGAAGTGGTGCTTGAATCGTGTCCTGCCTCTGGGACCTCAGCTGAACCAGAGCTGCAGAGTGTTACCAGAAAACCCTAGTAGGGGACCTTCATGCTAGGTAACTGCGTGCAGGTTTCCTGCCTGTGTTCCGCTGTCCTCCTCCTGCATCCACTCTGATATACACACATTGTTGGGGTTCCTGCAACAGCCATGCCTGTACCCACAAATGCCACAAATTACTTTCTCTTCTGTGTTTTCCTTTAAGTTATTATCAAAGTTTTGATGTAAAGGCAGGCTCATTACACTAGTGTGGAATGGATGACTTTAGGACATCATAAGAGCCTCCTATTAATCAAGCCCATGTCACACTTGACCCCTACTAACATTCACCTCTTGAGCCTGTTGGGCCCTTGCTCAGATTATTTGCTCCTGGTTTGCATGGAGTTCTAATAAGCTTGATTTATTCTCCTGCTTCACAGAAGATCAGAAACAACAAATTAGAAGGAATTTGAGGCAGGGAAACTCAAAACAGCAAGAACTGGACAGCTGGTAGTAAAGAGTGAACAGAGTATAAAAATCAGACAAGAACTTCTGAATTCTGCGATTATTTAGTTAGAGAAAGACAAAAGACCCCCATACCTCAGTAGTTCTCCAACAATGTCATTGTTCTAATGCCCAGGATAATAGTTGATGTTTATCAAGAGATGCTTTTTGAAGAGATTGAGTAAAGGGTTCTTAGCTGCTCTGTTTAACCAGGCGGGAAAGCATGTGGAATGCTTTAGAACTTCTAATAACATGGCGAATGTTAAAAGTTTTGATGCTGAAAGTAATCAGTCATGGTCCTGTTATTCGTTGAAGCAGTTTATCTAACATCCAGTTTCCACATTATATGGATAAATGTGGCATCATTTTACGTGATTATAGCAGTTAATAATTGGAAAGTACCATTAACCCATGAGGTACACATTCTTTATTAGAAAAACAACTCCCAAATGTGACTCTTGCTAAGTTCCAAGGAGTTTTACAGATTCAATGAGGACAAACAGAGCATGTAGGAGAATGGACCTGAAGAAGAGGCTTATGCTTGGAACTAAAGCAGCCCCTTCGCTAAGTTCTATTTTGAGCTTCTACTTTTTGTCTTGCCCCAGAAGACCTTATCTGCTGTTATGTTTTGCTAAGTTGGGAGCAGATATATTTTAGTACCAGGGAAAGGCCTGTGGAATATTTTGCTTTGGGCCATAGAGACTGTCCCTGGATGGCCGTGCTTAAGTTTGCCTTGGCTGGAGTGGCTGACCTGAAGGGGAGTATGGCCTGGAACAGTGGGTTCACCCCACTGCTTCTGTCTTCTATAGTGATGTCTCATTGGTTAACAGGTAGGGGATCTGAAGGTCTGCAAACAGTAGAGCAAGAGGCAGATCCTTTGATTCCTGGACGTGTTTCCTCATTAAGGAAGAGGAGAGGGTGCAGGAGGATGGGAACTACAGCCTGATGTTACTGCTGTGGCCAGGCACCTCACTCGGATGCTGGCAACTCTACAAAGTAGGTACTTTATATAATGAGGAATTTGAGGCTCAGAGAGGTTAATTGACTTGTGAAAAGTCACATAATTCATTAAAGAAGGAACTGAAGTTGAAGCCCAGATCTGTCTGCCCCTAAGGGCCCTGCTTTTAACCCTTAGATGAGCACTAGGGAACATCCTTCTTCCCCTGGACCAACTCAACCTTGGTCTTTTTTTTTTAATTAATTATTTTTATTTTTTACACAAATGGAGCACAACTTTTCATTTCCCTGGTTGTACATGATATAGAGTCACACCATTTGCGCAATCATACCCATATATAGGGGTGATGATGTCCATCTCATTCCACCATCTCCCCACATACCCCCCTCCCTCTCCTCTGTTCAAAGTTCCTCCATTCTTCCCTTGCCTCTCCCCCCATTATGGATCAGCATCCACTTATCAGAGAAAACATTTGGCCTTTGTGAACCTTGGTCTTTGTATGGAGGAAAGCACCATGAGAAGGCTCTCAGGAGAAATGCCAGGGAGAAAGGTATGGATCCAGCAGGATGGGGTCTTTGATGAAATGCTGATTGTAACCCTTCTCCTGGAAATGGCCCTCTGTTCTGAGGGCTGGAACAAAATCAAGCTGCAATTGAAGATCTCCTCCCACTGTTTGGGGAAGCTCTGTATGCCTCTGCTCCTGTGGCCAGTGGGTTCCTACCCCAGGGCTTTCTGAGGGTCACTTCTGACTGGGCTGTTTGGCTGCTGATTTCTTTAGGTATTCAGCTCAGGCTGGGGTTGTCATTTAGGATGGCTCTCAGGGAACTGCAGAACTGCTGCTTCTCCCAGGGCTTAAGCAGCAGGAGGTGGAGACAAGGAGGACCAGTGCCCAAGCTTCCTTCTGTCCTAACAGGGGCCTACACCCCTGGAGGCCTTGGCCCTCTGTTCCTGACTCAGCTGCCAAGGGAACATGGCAGCCTCTGTCTACCGCCTCAACCCTGTTCCAGCTCCTCCTAGGTTTTGTCCTTTAGTTAAGTGGCAATCAGAGGGAACTATTAGAGGTGGATGTGAGCCATGTGCTCCCAGGACAAGAGAAGTAAGGGCAGAGACTGGCCCAGTCCAAATGCTCTAACTGAGCTTCTGACCCACAGGAAATTCTGAGCCAGAACAGAAAATCGGGGCTTATGTTTCTAATGGGGTTTAAGAAAAAGTGGGAGAGTCACAGGTGTCATGGTAAGACAAGAGCATTGCAGAGGGAAGAGGAATGTGCCCCGGAGCCAGACAGGCATGGGCAGCATCTTGCCTGCCTCTGGCTCTGTAACTGGGGACATTTGCTTAGTTTCTGAGAGAGATTAGACAGATAGAAGAAAGGAATCTTGGCAAGGAATAGAGTGGAAGTATTATAGGATAGATGAAAGGGGCCAGATTTTTGAGTGTCTAAAGTGTCAAGCAGAGGAGCTGAGATTTTATCTTTAATACACTAGGAATCCACTGAAGGTCACTGAGCAAAGTCCCCTGATCAGAATAGTGCCTGAGTGAGATTAGCCTAGTAGTGTTACATTCAGTTTGAATCTGTGCCCAGGCCTGGAAAAGTAGCATTAAAAAAATACTGCCCTTTTTATAACCTGGTGTGAGGAGCTGTGGTAGTCTCTAGCACTGTCCACCAACTCTGTCTAGCTAGTACTCTGCTGGAAGACAGTAAGACTGTGTTTTCTTGTCTGATTCGAAGTTAGGTGTGACTGTGACCTACTTAGACCAAGGCAGATGTTGGCAAACTTTTTCTTAAAGAATTAGATGGTAAATATTCTCAGCTTGTGGGCCATATAGTCTCTGTGGCAACTACTCAACTTGACTGTTGTGCAGAAGCAGCCACAGGCAATGGGCACAGGGGAGGTATGGCCAAGTTCCAGTAAAATTGCATTTGGAGAAACAGATGGCTGGTCTGCAGACAGTGATTTGGGGTTGCTGGACCAAAGCTTGTGATTTTTTTTTTTTGGTACCAGAGATTGAACTCAGGGGTACACGACCACTGAGCCACATCCCCAGTCCTATTTTGTGTTTTATGTGGAGACAGGGTCTCACTGAGTTGCTTAGCGCCTCGCCGTTGCTGAGGCTGGCTTTGAACTTGCGATCCTCCTCCCTCAGCCTCCCAAAGTGCTGGGATTACAGGTGTGTGCCACTGTGCCTGGCTAAAGCTTGTGAATGGAAGTAACCCTTTTGGATAGAATCTCTAAGAGCTGGTGCTTGATTTGTCACCTCTGCTGTGATCCTGGAGGCTCTTATGGGAAGTAAAGCCTCTTCAGCCTGGGACCCCGAGAGACCACTTGGACCAAGTCCCTACTAATGAGCCTTGCACATGTCACGTGCATGAGAACTCAGTCCGGCAGAGTCTGGTCATGGAGACTTGGGCGCTGTTTCTTACTCTGGCACCACCTTTCTGATGCATGCCACAGTGCCATCCTTGCAGACAGAGCATCACTGTCAGTGGTAAGTCCTCATCATCATGGCTGACATTTCCTGACCACTTACCATGTATCACACACTGCCTAGAGGACTTTGTCAGCCTCATTTTCATAATTCCTTCCCACAGTCATAGGCCATGGGTATTGGTATTATACCCATTTTACAGAAAAAGAAAACAGTATATTAGAGAGGTGAATTAACTTGGTTAGGGTCTTACAGTTCATTTGAGGACCTGAGATCCAGATGTTCTGGTTCTCATTCCTCAGTTCTTAACCTTGGTGTATCCTGCCTTTGCATCCTAGCCTTTGGATTATTTTTGTTTCTTTTATCCCTTCATCCCTTTGCTACTTTGGTCACTGTTCTTGGAAGTATGTACTGTTTTGGCATGATCCACAGTGGCCAGCCACAGGGCAAGAATGAACTGTGCTTCCAGAAAAGCACCAATCTGAGCAGTAGAGGAGGTGGATTGGAAGTTTCGATGCACACAGTAAGATGCCGTGTCAGAGATTGGCAGGTCCTCGGAATCCTTCAGTCATGTGCCTGTGTATTTCTTTCAGTCATCTTCAAGGCCTGTCTTATCTTTCCACTCTCAGCCACGTTCTTATCTTTCTTTGAACATAAAAAAAATAATTTCTGTTCTAGAACTGTCTTGAGAAATCATGTTACCACCCCACTTCCTGGTCTGGAGGAGCATTGAATAAGCTATGACTGCCACCTCAATAGCCTTGAGGTAATTTACCAGTCTTGAGTCACAACAGCCTAACTACCATGTAATAAGCCACACTAATGAGTTCTTGTAACTTCTCAAGAGCTACTATTGAAGAGACTGTACATTATGCTGTCAATATTCCTTATTTAAAGTCCTGTCTAATTAACTTTTTATGTAGTATCATGGAAACTTTCTTTCAATAAGTGATACTTTCCCAAATCAAAATGAGGATTACAAAAGTGATTATATTTCCCCTTTTTCCTTGTCTGTTGGGAAACAAGATTTATTTGATATTTGGAAATAATAAGCATTGCTACGCAGGATCACGGTAGAGTATGTTTCCTCTCCCCCCACTCCTCTTTTACCTTTGTGGATTCAGATCTTTGTTTCTGACTTTAAATTTTAAATTGTGTAATGTTTATTATTGGAAATTCTTTCCAGAAATAGATGTCAAATTAAAATTTATAAAGTCACTTGGCCATGAGATGGCAAGTGATGGAGCGATGCAGAATTAGCATTTAGAGCTCCTACTTGCCTCAGCCTAGTTGGAAGTTCTGGTTATGTATCATCACAGCCAGGATTGTGGCCCATCAGAGTTTCAGATGCCTTGAAAGTATAAATCCACTTCCTTCCCCAATGGCCGCTTGAGGGATCCTTGTTCTAACCTCACTGTTTGCATATACCAGTGATCTAGGAGGAGATTTTGGGGTTATTGGATTTGATAAAATCAACAACAGCAGCAGAAACCTTTATTGAACACTTGCTTGGCAGATACTACACTGAGCATTTTGTGTTCTTTAACAAGTTTAGTTCTTTATCCTGTGTGATGTTTTATTACATGGTTGGGGAAACTGAGGCTCATATGGGTAAAGCTCATCTAGGTAAACTTGCAGTGAGCCAGCAGCAAAACCAAGATTTAAACACAGATGACTGTGAATGAGAACTTGCCCTTTTCCTAAGTGGCTATAATTGCTTCTTAGGACAATGGTGACAATGAGGCCATCGTCAATGCCAGGTGCTATTCTAAGTGCGTGGTATGTGTTAATGCAGCACAACACGGGGTGTGCTTAGTTATTTTAACAGAGAGAATTTAAGAGAGGAGATTGGTTAAAAGATATAGGAGGCCTGCAAAAGGCAAAGGGGGACCTGAGAGTGACACAGAGACATAGCTACAGGAGCAGCTACCACTCCTAAGGCTAGGGGAACAAAGGAAGAAAACTTGGAGAACGTGGCTTTTGGAACTGTGGCTCAGACTCCCGAGGAAGGACAGCCACTTGACTGGTGCAGCTATTATAGGCCTTAGGAGGAAGCTCTCTCAGAGCAGAGACTGGTCCTTAGACAGGTGGGCCCTGCTCAGATGTTGGCACTCCCTGTTGTCAGAAACTAACAGAATAAGCTGCCAAGGAGCCATGTGATTTGCTGATTGGCTGATTTCTAGTCCAGCATTACTGAACAGGGCTGGTTCAGAGCTGAGAGACCAGACCTTCCTAACAGATACACCTTCTTCTTCTCCTCCTCCTTTTTCTTTTTTCCTTCTCCTTCTCCTCTTCATTTGTAAAGTAATAAGGCTGAACAGATAGTGTGCAGGGGCCGAATGGTACTCTATTTAGCCCAAGCTCTGTCACAGCAAAGAGTGTAGCTCACCAAGCTGATCTTCTCCCTTCCCCTCTCCTCACTTGCTGGTGAGCAACTTGAGGCCAACTGTGTTCTTTCTTCCTTACTTGTCTAGTGCCAGGGGTAGTTTCTGGTGGGTTCTACTCATTATATGCTTGAATTATATAATTATCAGTGTGTGTATGTCACCATGTATTCAATGACCACAAAAGGTGTACCTAGCCAGGAGGCATGGGGTGGCTATGGATGAACTTGGGGAGGGTCAGGTGGAGTTTGAGTTCAGAGAAGGGAAAATGATTACATCACTTGTAGTAGGAGATTTTTGAGAGGAAAGTGTTTTAAGCAACCTCCAATGTACTGACTTAGAAACACAATTTCTCCAAAAATGTATAAGCTTAGAGAAGGTTATATATTTTTGTATAACCTTCTTGAAGGTTATTACATTCCTTCATATCCAGAGGCTTCCTATTTTGTGTTTTTCTTCAGCCTCATCTTCCCATCATGAGCCCAATAGTGTACAACTTCCTGGTTTTTTTTTTTTTTTTTTCCCCCAAATGAATGTGGAGCTACCAAGAGAATATTCCACAGTCTTGTTCATGGCAGCAGAAAATCTGCAACAGAGAAGTCCCCACTGGGACAGGCCTGGGTCATCTTCACACACCTCCAGCAAATGAGTGAGCAGAGTGCACCTTTGTTAAAAGATACCATGGAGCTCCTTATCCAGTCCCAGACCAGAGTGTCACCTTGCAGAAATCACCCAGGGAGAGCTGCCCCTTTTTTTTGACAGCTAACATGTTGTTCCCTGGCCTCAAGGGAGGCTTTAGAGAGTCATCTAATGACGTATCATCTGATCTGCAAGGTCTACAGAGAAAAATAAAGTGGACCAGAGGAAATGATAGGGATTGTGGCATTCCTCTGGAGGCACCTGCCCACATCAGCAAGACCTGGGAACACAGGGTTGAGCGACTGAGGAATACTCAAGGCCAATTTCCTCCAGCTGATCACACATGGACACCACCTTCCCTGACAAGAATGCTGACTCCTGGGCTGGGGTTATGGCGCAGTGGTAGCGTGCTCGCCTAGCACGCGTAAGGCACTGGGTTCGATCCTCAGCACCACATAAAAAAAATAAAATAAAGATATTCTGTCCACCTACAACTAAAAAAATAAATAAATATTTAAAAAAAAAAAAAAGAATGCTGACTCCTGATGCAGGATCAGGGCCGTGTGTTTCAGACGCTCTCCCCTTATCCTAAATTGAAGTATCAGTCACATGAAGAAAAGCTCATGAATGTACAGATTGATGCATTTTTTACACTGTGACCAGCTAAGCTATTCTAATTCTCTGTCTTAGCCTAGATGACTTCGTGTCTCCTCCTAGGAAGTTCTCTTCACCCTGCCATTCTGACTATAGATTAGTTTTGTCTGGGTTTGCAGTTAATATAAATGGAATTATAGAAAACACACGTGTTTGGTTCTTTGGCAGATTGTTGTACAATTCTGTTTTTTACTAATGAGAATGTTGGAAATGAGTTCAGAGAAATGGCATGGCTGGCGTGAGGTTCCACGCTTGCCACGTGGCACTCTTCCCCTTTACACAGACCATTTATTATGATCCTTCCATTCATCCATCCATCAATCCAAACAAGCGTCGAGAGATGGCTTTGTGTCAGGGATAATTGTAGGTGCTGGGCATGTGCATATGAGTAAATTGCCCCTGCCCTCAAGGAGCTGCTGGTACAGTGGGAAAGTCCTCAGGTGGGTAATGGAGCAAGACTTATGAGGGCACAGCACTCTGTCCAAGAGCCTGTGTGTTCATGTGGCCGTCCAGAGGAGGAGCCTGTGACCAAAGGGCTCAGAGAGGAGTAGATGACACTAGAACAGAATTGCATTCTCCGACATTCTTGCCACCAGGCTGCAAGCTAAGGAGACAGGTAAGATTGGCAACATCTTTTGAGTATATTCAATGGCATGTTGTGATCCTGGAGCTGGCAGGAAATTGTTGCAGGATTCATGACCCACAACAGCCTGAATGAGCTTGAATCTAACCCAGTCAAGGGTCCAGGGGAGAACACAGGCCAGCTGACACCTTGATTACAACCTTGTGATCCTGAGCAGTGGACCCAGCTAAACTGTGTCTAGACTCCTGCCCTACAGCAACGGTGAGATCATAAATGCATGTTGTCTTAAGCTGCTAAGTTTATGGTAATTTGTTACACAGCAAGATAACTAATGCACACACTTACTGAAAATATGTGTCAAAACAATCCAAGTGATATGTGGCTTTATAGGCAGTCTGGTCCTGTAGGCCATACAGAGGGATAGAATAAATGTCAGAGAGTTGTTGGGGTTGTTTGTTTGTTTGTAGTTGTAAATGGACAGCATGCCTTTATTTTATTTGCTTATTTTTGTATGCAGTGCTGAGGATCGAACCCAGGGCCTGACATGTGCTAAGCAAGCTCTCTGCCACTAAGCCACAGCTCCAGACCCTTCTTTTTTTTTTTTCTAATTTCCATTTAGCATTTTACTGTCTCATTGTTGGGAGCTCCCACTTGTCAAGAGGTGAACAAGGGCATTGCATTGTTTAGGATGTGAGTTTAATTGTTCTAAGGCCCCAAACCAGCCCCATTCCTAGCATGTGTAGGGCCTGGGCAAGAATACAAAGGATGAAATACCACAAGTGTAAAGAATTCAAAGTTATAAAAATCACTGTTCAATATGTTCTACTATGTGGACAATAAACCTACATAATGACAACATGTGTAAAGTGATGCTTTTTTAATATTTTTCAGTCATATATGGACAGTGTCTTTATTTTGTTTACTTATTTTTATGTGGTGCTATGGATCAAATCCAGTGCCTCATACATGCAAGGCAAGCACTCTGCCACAGAGCCACAATCCCAGCCCTAAAGTGATGCTCTTGATAGCTTGAAAGTTGACAAAACATTAGAGATAAAGAAATTTAGTTGCTATTATTATGGATGTTGGGTATTCTGCTGATGGACAGTGTTTGCATGGAATAATAAAATTGACCTTTAACTAATAAATGTCAAATTTTAAGTTAAAATTATTTAAGGCTGAAATTACTGAATTTCTTGAACATTTAATTGAATCCTATTAAGCATTTTTTAAAGGAATTTGGAATTTGGAAGTCCATCCAATTGCCAATATAAAATTCCAGTTCCACAAGTCTTATGTGTTACCTCTAGACCTGCCCAGAGGTATACAAAGTTAAAAGTTATATGAATCAGTTATTCATGCAAACTGCTCCTCCAATTCCATCTGCAACTTTTGTGAATACCACATTGCTTCAGTGGTATCCACAGCACCAAGAATGGGAGGATGGATAGAAGCAAGAAAATGAGTATTCCACCCACCTGGGAAACAGCATTCTTTGTTCTGGAAGAGCCAGTTGCACCAATGGTATCTGAGATGAAGGAGTCAATAGTTAATACCCAAGAGCTGGTATCAACTTCTGCAGACTGAACTAGCGCCTGTCCCAGATGCTGATGATGGCATGATCTTTCACAACACTTCTTCACAGTAACACAGTAGCCTTTTTTTTTTTTTAAGTAAGAGATGTGGAGACATATTTCTTTGGGGCCTGAATGTTGCTAGTCATACAAGTGGATGTTCAGGTTCCCATTCTTGCTGGGTCAGTGTTCAGCACTGGGTCCTGAGTGACTGGGTGCCTGTGCATTCTCTAATAATTGTGTGTGTGTGTGTGTGTGTGTGAGAGAGAGAGAGAGAGAGAGAGAGAGAGAGAGAGAGAGAAAGTGAGACAGAGCACCTGCAATCTCCAGGACTCCCATGGGTGGAGTCCAGATGCCCCTCTTGCATCTAAGTTGGGGAGGGCAGTGCCCCAGTATTAGTTGTTTAACCACATAGACATTTATTTCCTTCTCACCTAACATTTCAAGATAAGATGCCTGCCCACCATGGTATGCAACTCCACAGTCTCAGGGACCCAGACTGCTTCTATCTTGTAGCTCCTCTTTGCTTAAGATGTGGGCCTCATCTGCACAGCTTGAGATGGTTCCCACCATGTCTAGGATTTAGCCAGAAGGAAGGGAAAGGCTAAAAGGCATGGCATGCCCCTCTGCTTGAGGACCTGACCCTGAAGTTGCACACACCAACTGTGCCACATCTCATGGCTACTTCCAGCTGAGAGATGGAGTCTTCCACAGGATGCCCATGTGCACAACTAAAGTTGTTTTTATGGAAGAAAGGGAGAACATAATTTGAGTGACAACTAGCAATCTCTGCCACAGTATATTTTAATATAAATTTGGAAGGGAGATGATAAGCCCTAGTTCAGTCATGCTTTGTCTAACCAACAGACATTAAAGGAAGGAGCCTTAGGTGGTCTTAAACACATTGCAGGTCAGATACTACATGAAACATTAAGTTTCCTGACTCAGAAAAAAAATTGAACTGGATTCAGATCCACAACCAGCCACAAACTAGTAGTGACTTTGAGCTGGTCACATTCTTTTTCTTGACCTCAGTTCTCTTTTCAGTAAAATGAGGGCTTTGCATTAGATTCCCAGTTTGCAAATGGGCCTCCAAGGAAGCTTAGGATTCCTTGGGGTCTCTTCAGGTACGAGGGCCTGGCTGTGAACTCTTCTTCCCTATTCAGAATAGCAACTCCATTTTGTGTTGTGTGTCTTAGGTTTTGTGTGAGTTTTCTTTTAGAAATAAAGGGGGCTGGGAGTTTTACTGCTAACGTTTAAAAATGCCTGGACACCGTGACACTTGGTAGAGGCTGCATGACGTGGGGTCAGATTGCCTGGATTTAAATCCCAGCTCTGCCACTTAACTGTGGCATATCAGTCCAAGCTATTGTTTGGCTGAGCCTCAGCCGTGAAATAGTTTCCTCACCCGTAAAATACAGTCGCTGTTATTACATACCTCTCAGGATTACCTGAGGCTTAAATGAGATATTATACTTAGGAGGACTTTACACAGAGTTCGGCTTGAAGGACATATTTAATAAGTAACAATGATTATGATTATCATTGCCCGGGCCATCCACTTTAGCACTAAAGTTTCAGCTCTGATCTATAAGGTTTTTTGTCTCTGCAAAGTGTTTTGCAAAAGAAGGGCCCTTTTATGAAGTGAATAATTATTAGTGGATTTTTCTCTTTGCTCCCGGATTTTGCAGATTTTTCTTAAAATGAGGCATGCTAGAGTGAGCCCGTTGTGGATAAAATCATTTGAACCTAAGTAAGATGGACGGTTCCATCATTTCAAAGGCATTATTTAAATGACTTTTTTTGGAAAATGAGAGAAAACAATCTTGATCTTTTAAATCACAGAGGAAAGTAATTCCATTTTAATGCTACATGACAGGAAAATAGAGTATACAGTTTAAAGCACTTTAAATAGTTAAAGAGAAGGATACACAGGAAAACTCATGTATTGCTTTTTGTCAGACATGACTTTCTAAGATTTAACCTGACTCTGACTTTAGACCCTGCTTATTCCAGTTGGTTAAACCCTTGACAAACTTGAGGCTGTTTGACTCAGCCGTTCCTCATGAGAGGGTCACGCTGGTCTCTTTTGCAGACCAGGGAGCTCTGGTGACAATCCTTAGGAGCCCAGAGCTGAAAAGACTTGCAAGTCACAGATGACACCTCTCCCCATGGGCCACTCACATGTCCTAAGAATCAAATGGAGGGAAGGTGACAGGTCTTCTGATACGTACCCGTCTTATGATTTAAAATGCTCGCTAGAACATTCCTGTTAACATCTTTACATACTTGTAATCATAAGACCTTAAACCACCCCCATCCATCTAAATTCGTGATTGTTCTTGTTTTTAGAATATTAAAATCTTAGCACTGAATTGAGGCTCGAAGTTTCTCCTATGTTGAAATCTTCCAAAACACCCTCAACAGATTGTCCCTGCTCCTTCCTGAACCAGTGATGAACTCGCTGCTTTCTTCAGTCAGTTGCTAGTTTGGAAGAGAGCTCCAATTTATTCCAAAACTTTCTTCCAATACATGAGTGTCATATATGTATGTATATACTTAATAATCTTTAACCCTCTGAATCAAGCCTACATGAATGGGATCCCTCTTTCACAGGCTTTCCTGCAAATATTTAAAACGAATACCCCTCCACCTCCAAGCTTAGCATGCTGGGCTCTCATGTTGTCTCTGATACCTCGTCAGGACGTTTACCTGCCTGGTCACCTCTGGGCCTCCGTGGTTTTGTTGAACATGTTTGTGAAAATGAGCACAGCCAAACTGATTCTCATCCCCCACACCTACTCTCATTCTTATTTTTCCTTTTCTCCCCACTTCACCTTTAAGGCTCTTCATGACCCCTCAAATAATAGTTTAATCAATGGTGGGAAAATAAGAGGAGGAATATGTACAGTCTCTTATGTTCTGTTTCTCTTCATACCTTTCTGTAGCAAGGGTGGCTTTAAAACATTGTTTTTCAGAACAGTTTATAAATTGGGGATCCCCTAAGACCTTCAGGCCTTTTCCAGTGAGCATTCCTATATTTCAGATAAAGGTGGAGGTAAATGCTTCTTTTAAATTTTCTTCCTATTAAATTTCCCTTAGGTTTTATTTTGTTTTGTTTTGCTTTTGTTTTTGTTTGTTTTGGTACTACGGATTGAACTCAGGTACTTGACCACTGAGCCACATCCCCAGCCCTATTTTGTATTTTATTTAGACAAAGGGTCTCAATGAGTTACTTAGTGCCTCACTCTTGCTGAGGCTGGCTTTGAATTCATGATCCTCCAGCCTCAGCCTCCCAAGCTGCTGGGATTACAGGTATGTGCCACCGTGCCTGGCCAAATTTCCCTTAGTTTTGAGGATATTTGTGTTTTTGAATTATATCCAAAATTTATCAGAGAGATTAACACCTTTAGTAAGCATATGATCATCATAATGGAGCAGGACAGGTGTTTAAAGGTACATATCAAGACAAATGAGACCATTCCAAACCCAGAGAGAAAACACAAAGATTGTACTCTGCAGAATACTGTCTAGAAGTCAGGGTGGCAGGCACTCAATCCCTCTGAGACTCAGGAGCCTGGCCTCAGGAACTGTCCTTGTATAGCATGTCTTTCTGTGACCCAAGTTGGTTAAAGCCATTAAATGTTATGCAAGAAGGTGAATATAAACTGAGAAGTGGTAAAGTTATCATTTGAATTAGGCCATCTCCCTGCAAAAAGAATGGTTTGAAGGATCTCTTACAAAGACTCAAATTTCTATAAACCTGAATTACCATGGCCCAGCCAGAGATTCCCAGCTTAAGGTGTACGAGGCCCTGATATTATATACTAACTAGTCTGCAATTACGAGACCCTTCATCAGAAAAAATGAAGTGATCAGCTCTGATTTGTTTTTCTGTGAGTCATTATGATGTTTACCCAGCACATCAGAATTTAGTCTAAAAGCTTTGAATCTCTGACTCACCCCGTGAAGCAAGCAAATCTCAGTGATCGACGATGATTGCCCCTGTCTTCCTTTTCTTCAGTAACTCTTCCTTTCCCAAGGCAGTGAGCCTACTCCTACTGCATTGGAACCCATTCATGAGCTGCACTTCCTTTTAACCATTTCATCCTTTCACCAAAGCTGAGCCACATCAATGATGTTTCTCTGTCCCCCCTCCGCAGTCCTTCCTCAGAGGGGTGAGGCACAACCCCAGGACATGGGGAATTGATGCTGGACTGTGTCAAAGAGCTGCCAGTCATGACAGGAGCAGCATGCTGGCCCTCCCGTGCTCTTGCAGGCCGTGCAGATTCTGTTTGGGTTGGTACCAACAGACATGCACTTCACTTTTGCTGAGGCGCGATCACTTGCTGAATATTTATTTATTCCAAAGATTATTTGGCTATCCTCAGGAATCCAGGCCTTCCCACCAACTTTTCTCCTTTGGCGTGGGTTCCCAGTGTGGAATGTGACTGGCCCCCTCTCCCTTCAGAGGAGGCCTCAGTGATCGTCGGGCTGGAAGTGTTATGGTAGAAAAGCAAAATGGGATCCAGGAGGACACATGACTTGCTAAGGTAGCTCAGTCTAGAACTTGGATCTTCCAACTCTAAACCAGTGTTCTTCCCAGGAGAATCTCTCCAACTTTAGGGAGCATATCATTACCTGAGAAACTTGTTTAGTAAAATGCAGATTCTTGAGTCGCCTCATTAGAAATTCTGATGACAAGTCAGCCTATTTAGCGTGCACCTCCACGTGGTGATGATGTGAAGTATCATCAGCATGCCGGGGACCACTCTGCCGCAACAACACCCACTTCTGGTTGTATTCACCCAGGGAGGGAAGTGATGGTACAGAAGTAAATATGAAGTAAATATGAAGAGGCCATAGACTTTGCTCACTTTTTAAAACTATCACATGACCCTGTGTGGTGGCACATGACTGTAACCCCAGCAACTTTGGAGGTTAAGGCGGAAGCATCACAAGTTTGAGGCCAGCTTCAGCAAGGCCATCCCTGCAACTTAGCAAGACCTCATCTCCAAATAAAAAGTAAAAACTGCTGGAGATGTAGTTCAGTGGTAAAGTGCCCTGGGTTCAATCTCCAGTACCACAAAAATTTTTTTTAATATAAAAATGATAGTATAAAGAACTTTACAATATCAAAGTAAATTTACAGAAAGGAAAAAAAAATCCATAAACTAGCCCTCCATCAAACCATCTTTGGACTTTCCATAGTTGGCAGGATTATCTGCATTTAGGTAGCTGTCAGTCTAATAATTATTATTATTTTGTCTTATTTTTATTATAATTATTTTATCTTATTTTTCCTTTTTTTGGGCCAAGAAGAGTCTCTTTATTATGTGACTTTCTAGCAAACAGGGTCCTTGAAAGTTGTTAAATAGGAAAAGTAGTGTTTTGTCTTATCAGGCATTGGCTTTGGTACTGAGCACCGTGCACTGTGCTTTACGTTCATGCACTCTTTTCATCACATCTATCTTATTATCTCCATCTTCCAGATGAGGAAACTGAAACTGGGAAAGGATAAGTAGCTTGTACCAGGTTATAAGCTGAGAATCAAGCCTTCCAACTCCAAAGCTCATGCTCTTCCTCCCCCATTGCCTTCCAGACCTGCAGACAAAAAGCAGGAGATGGCTGACTTTCAGGCCTCCTGCCAATGAAGAAAGCAGAAAACAACCAGGGGACAGAAATAACAAGTATACCTACCTAGTGCTAAAACATCCACTAAAGACCCAGGGAGTCGGGAAACACCTGTGTGAGCTGGAAGTCATCAATGCAAGGAAGAAAAATGAGATGTTACCCTAATGGCAAAGCCTGTCATAGGTTCTGGGACAGCAGGTTGACTCAGTGAAATGAAAAGTCGCAGAGAGCCCCAGGGTTCCATGTAGCGATCAGTTTTGGCTGATGCTTCAAACAGCTCCTTTGTGGGAGCTACTAAGGATTTGAGATTTAACTCTTGTTTCTCTTCAGAGCTGAGACAGGGCTCAGTGGTGGGAAAGAGGGGCGAGGAGCTGGAGAATTATATTCTTAATAACCAAGAGGATAGGTGTTCCCAGGAGCAGAACGCTTCCCAGGAATGAAGTCTCCATTGGCACTAGAGAGTTTGAGAGTAATATGAAAGCTTTTCTTACGATATCTCTGGTGTTTTCTCAAGTCTTCCCTCTTCTCCATTTGCATTGAGAATTAACAAGTGCTGTCGTTAACAACAGCATCCACTGGCATTTGCTCTCTGTGCCTTGTACTGTGCTAGGCATGGAAGGGGACTGCCTGCCCTTGGGCATTTACTGCCCGGGAAGACAGCATTCATCTGTGATCCAGCTAGAGCCCTTCTTGAGTTCACTGCGATCTCAGTGGACTTTAGGGTAAGGCAGGATCTAGGCCAGCAATTGAGAGGACAGAGGGAAAGTAGGCCAGACAGGGGAGGGAGAGGCCGGGATGCCTAGGTATGGCCTGGGGCACCAGGGACCAAGCAAAGGCAGCCTAGAAAGGAGGCTGTGCAAGGACTGGAGTCACAGGAAAGGTAGAGCTAGGTGCTTCCAGCAGGTTTCCCTGGCTAGACCCTAGCCTCTGGGGGGTGCCAGGTCCAACTTTCTCTCCTGGGGCTGGCTCAGCATTCCACAGCAGAGGCCCTTGCAGGTGTGGCTTCATGGGGAGCAGCCTCTGCAACAAGATTAGCCTTTGTTAGGGAGCACTCTTGGAATTGAGGTTCCAGAAAGGGGAAAGGAAGAGGAAAGTGGGATCTGGAGGAAGCTGGGGATCAGTGCAGTCCCAGAGAGAGCCTCATCCATTCAGTACTCTAGGGCCTGCCACAGCTGAAATGGTCTTTCAGAGTTATCCCAAGTTGGAGGGCCTTTATATTGTCACGTCACCTTGTCTTTGGACATGGGCTGTCCTGGGAAGGAAGGTGATCCCTGTAGAGGTGGCTGCACTCAGGGGAGGCAGTTTTTGGTGATTGACACTGGGGGCTGTCTGTGGGCAGCACCCCCAGTAACCAGGCAGGAAGGCCTTATTCTGAAAGGGGACTTTGGAGCTCAGGCAGGAGCATTGTCCACAGTGTGAGGAACACCAGTGTTTCCGAGTCCAGTACTGACTGTTGGGGTGGAGTTAGTGACCTGTACAGTCAGATAGATGGCATCATCTCAGATAGTGTCCCCAAAAGATTTTTATTTGGAAGGAACAGAGCCCTGGGAGTAAGATGATTATCCCTGTGTCTACCTGCAGACAGGAGTTAATTAATTCAAGAGACAGCTAAAGAAACAAAGTAATGCAGTATGCCTGTTTTCTTTTCCTCTTTTCTTGGAGGGGGGAGTGGAGGGGTACCGAGGATTGAACTCAGGGGCACTCAACCACCAAGCCACATCCCCAGCCCTATTTTGTATTTTATTTAGAGACAGGGTTTCACTTAGTTGCTGAGGTTGCCTTTGAACTCATCATCCTCCTGCCTCAGATCTCCTGAGCTGCTGGGATTACAAATGTGCACCACCACACCCAGCAGTGTGCCTGTTTTCCAGGCACCATTTGTCAGTCTTAAAGAGAGCTGTCGGAGTTCGGAAGGATGTGTTTATTCCATCTGCATTTGTCAGAGAGAAAGAAGTCCCCGGAAGTCTAGGTGGGGAGCAGCAAATCCAGCCAGAACCTGAGCCAGCCAGGCTCCGTGTTTGATGTACTAAGTTCCTTGGAGCCAGGGGGAGGCAGGACTCAACAGAACTATAAACACTGCAGCCGTGTAGAATCTTGTACAAACTCATTTAGACTCGTCCCAAATCGGTTTGTCCCCAGACTTCCCAATCTGTGTCAACGATACCAGCAATACCCAGCCAGGCACACAGTGAGGAGTCTGTCTTTAACTCTCCCTAGCCTTAGTCTTTAAAGCAACTCCATCAGCAAATCCCTTTAGCTTCACTTCCAGAATACATCTCACCTCTCTCCACACCCCTCCACCACCCTGACACTCAAGTCCAGAACACTTGTCACCTCCCTGGATCACCTTAGTGGCTACCTGACTGCTTTCCTTGTATTCATTTTTCCCCTTGTATTCATTCTTGTTCCTCCCAGTACATTTCTCATATTTCAGGAATAAGCCAGAGGGAACTTTTAAACCTACGAATCAGGTCACATTGCATCCTTTCTTGGAATACTTCAATGGCTTCCCAGTCCACTTGGCATAAAATTGAAAATCTTTACCGTGACATACAAGGCCCTACTTGGTCCATTTGTTCAGCCCTACTGTCCTCAACACTGCTATTCTAGCTTCAGCACCCCTAGTTTCTTAATATACCAAACTCTTTCCTGCCCCAGGACATTTGCATATACTTGATGTTTTCTCTGCCTGGATTTCCCTTCCTCCAGCTATTACCTGAATGGCTTCTTCTTACCTTTCATGTCTTAGGCCAGATGATATCTCTTCAGATACATCTTCTAAGCTAAAAGAATTCCATCTCTGAGATATGCTACCACATCCCCTGTCCCTGTTTTTATTTTACCTTTGGGGCCATTAGCACAATCTGATTTTATTTTGGTTATCTGTTTGCTTAGTATTGTTTGTCTTCTCTCACTACAGTATAAATTCTACCACAAGAAGGACCTGTTTACTTGTTTACTGCTCTATCTCCAGTGCTAACACAATAAAGAGGAAAGAGCAGGCCTCTGTATTTGTCAGCTTTTCATCATTGTAATGAAATACCTGAGGTGGGCTGCTTATGAAGACAAGAGGTTTACTTAGATCACCATTTTGGAGGCTGAAAGATGAAATTGGCATGGTGTAGCCTGTGGCAAGGGCCTGCTCCTTGGATAGCGTCACTTTGTAATGACTAGCCATGGCGAGGTCACGTGAGAGGGAGAGATCACATCTCCAAACAGGAAGCCAGAGAGACTAGGCAAAGCCAGGCTCAGGTTTCTATAACAGCCTTCTGCCAAGACCTACCAAGCAGATGCAAGAGAAATCCTTTTACACCCAAGACCTCCCAGGAGGGCCCACCTCTTAAAGGTTCCACCTCCTGGACACCCTGGACTAAGCTTCCAACACCTAGACCTTGGGGGGAAACAAATTCAAACTCTAGCCAAACCATAACTATGAATCAGTATTTGGTGAGAGAATGGATAATGGCTTTGTGTGGCCCTGTTGTACAAATGGAAGCAGAATACAAAAGCACCGGCCAGATTATGATTTCCCAATTACATTCCTAGAGATTTGTACAGTAACTCATAATTTGCAAATGTTTTACTTAAGGTTCTAGAAGAGCACTATTTAAAGGAGATCAACACAGAATAAACTGCAGTCCTACATGATGACACTGTGCAGCTATTACCTGGTGAAGTGGTCTTCTTGTTCACAGAATATACAGTGTATCACTTCAACAGTATATTCTTTTTCAGGAGAGAGGATTGCTGAGGATTAAACTATGGCCTTGAGCATGCTAGGCAAGCACGCTACTGCTGAGCCATATCTCCAGCCCTTCAAAACAGTATATTCTAGCTGGGCGTGGTGGGCATGCCTGTAATTCCAGTGGCTGGGGAGGCTGAGGCAGGAGGATCCCAAGTTCAAAGTCAGCCTCAGCAACAGCAAGGTGCTAAACAACTCAGAGAAACCCTGTCTTTAAATAAAATACAAAATAGGGCTGTGGATATGGCATAGTGGTTGAGTGCTCCTGAGTTCAATCCCTGGTACCAAAACAAAGATAAAAACAATATATTCTAAGGGATCCTATTTTCTTAAACAGCAACAACAACAAACTATTATTATACATGCAGAAAAGACTGGAAGGGTATTTCCAAAGTGTTGGAGTTATCAGTTGGGGTTATCCTTGGTATTATAGTTATTCTTTCTATTTTGCCTTTCTTATTTTATTATCTAGTGTTTTTATGATGCATTGATAACTTTTTTAAAAGCAGCAATTGTTTTTGTTGTTTTCCTTTTTTAGATGATATCAATGGCAAATCTTTTGGGGGTTAAAGAATGATTATTGTATTTAAATCCAAATGTGTCTACTTTTGTTTGCAGGATTTTTATAAAGTAAAGTTCAGAGTCAGGAGCCCTGTGGAGTAGGGTGGTGTCATTGGTGATAATATTTTTTTGAGACAATCCTAAGCTGTGCAGGTGCCCTTGCTGGCGGGGTCCACCTGCTCTGCTTTCCTGGCGGAGCTGCCTGGGAAATTTTGGCTGCCTGAGTCTTTAGAGATCTTCTGTCCAGAATAGGACACTTGAGAGCGCCAGTGGCATGCTCAGGGCCTGACCACAAAGCCTGTTTTCTCCCTCAGCCTGGGGCACTGAATTCCATGCCCATTCACTCTCTGAGGTACCTGGGACATGAAAAAATACATGGAAATGAAGCTGACATCCTGGCTGTGTGTGCTGACTCCACACACCAGCGTAGAGAGGCTGAAGCCCAGGCTGCTTGAGAACTCAGCCGGTTCTATGCTTTCCTGAGCTGACCATGGGCACAGGGTAAGGTGCTGGCAAGGGGTCAACTCAAGAGGGCTCAGAGCTGGCCCTGGAAAATGCAGTCTGCACCGCAGATGTCTGGCCTTCATCACCCCAGGAGATCAAGCCCTGGTGACTTGGGATGTTAAGGGACAGAGAAAGTATTGGGCATGAACTGTGGCGAGATGGCCTCCTTCCTTGCTTCACCCTTGCTTTTTGTCTTTCTGCTTTCCTGAGCCCTCAGCATCGTTGTTTGAGAACCTTTCCTGGCTTCCGTCCTCCACAGGAGATGAGAAGCATCACTCTGTGAGCAAATGCGTACCGGTGCTTAGCTCGTGCAACAAGGGGTTGGGCACAGACCGTAACAGAGACCAGGGAGTGGAATCACAGCCCCATCTGTCACGGAGCTTCTCACTGAATTAGGACAAACAGACTTTTGTAGACAAGACCAAGGGTAAGGCCTGAATGTCAGAGAGGACCCAAGACAGTAAATACCAGCATCAAAAGACTGGACCCAGGACTGGAGAGATATGAAGCTTACACAATATTGGGGTGGAGGGGCCCTTGAAGAGGTTTGAAATTGTTAGGGCTCTTCCCAGGACTTGAAGGGGTTCTTGCCAGTGAGGAGCTCTCAGCTTAGGTTTCATTAGTTCCTAATTATTATAACTGTATTAGTCAATTCTCCAGAGAAATACAACCAGGTGTGTGTGTGTATGTGTGTGTGTGTGTGTGTGTGTGTGTAGAGACAGGGGACAGAATTTATTTTAAGGAATAGGTTTACATGATTATGGAGGTTGGCAAGTCCAAAGTCTGCAAGGTAGGCCACAGGAAGAGCTGATGTTGCATTGGAGTCTGATGGCCATCCATTGGAGAAGTCCCTCTTGCCCAGGGGAGGTGGGTGTTTTCTGTTCAGGCCATCTGTTGATTAGACGAAGCCTGCCCACATTACAGGGGGTTATCTGTTTTATTCAAAGTCCACCAATTTCAATGTAAATCTCATCTAAAAAATATTCTTACAGAAACATCCAAAATAACCCAACCAAGTTGACACATAAAATTAACCCCCACAGCTGGTAAATCCACCTCTGAAGGTGAGGTCAGCAGCTGGAAGGAGTGCTCTGGACCAAATGGTCGGAGAAAGCTTCTTGGGAGAGGTGGACTTGACCCAGCCTTAGTGGATGGATCTGGCTTCATGGCACCTGCTGGCCTTGCGTATTGAGCAAAAGGATGGACTGGTGAGGTCGTGTCCCACGGCCCTGACAAATGCCTCACCACAGGCTGGAAGGATCCTGGGATACAGAAAGGGGTCAGCAGCCTTTGACTCAAGTAGTCATCAGAGTTATAACCTGGGACTCACCTGCCCCTACAGTGTCCCCCAGGAGAACCTGCTTTTCCTTTTTCTTATATCCTCTCCCTTCCCCTTCCTTGTTACCCTTTCTTCCTGTCTTCAAGCTTCTACCTCAGGTTAAATCAGACAAGGCCCAGAGGACGTCTCAGGGGGACTCCAGAAAATGACCTTCATTTCCAAATCCTCAGAATGAACCACCGTTTCTCAGCAGGCCCTGTATCCTAATCTGCATCCCATCCTCCCAGTGTTCAGCAGGGGGCTTGGTCGTGTATTGCCCTAGCCTGTGGCCCTTTGCTGATGTTGATGGTGCACAGCGTCACTCATCATGTTGGTGTGATCTATCAAGGGAGCCCTCCGTGCTGCTGCACAGGGAAACCAGCCTCCTGGCTACCCAGCCCCCATCCATCTGCAAGACAAATGGGGGTTTTCATTGTAACTAAGGGAGGGAGGGGAGCAGGGCCCAGGCCAGCTCTGCATTTTGGTGCAGGGGCCTCCATCTCAGCTTCCGCTCCATTTCTTTATCTGGATTTTTCTGGGATTTCCCTCTGAGGGTGGGTGCTGAAAGCAAGAAGCTGACAAAACCACCTGAGGAGGGTACAGGGAAGGGCAAAGGCCAGTGAGGTACAGACCCTGCCTTTCAGGACATTCCTTCCTGCTGGCCACCTCCAGCCTCAGATTGGCCTGGGCTCTAGGGGAGGAGCAGCCTTGGCCATGTTTCCCACTCCATGCCAGGACCAGCCCTGAGAGCCTTCTGGTTTGAAAGCAGAGCCCAAGCACTCTGCCACCAGGTTGGCTTCAGATCAAAGTTGTCTGACACAATGGTCCCTTACCTACATCTAGCATTTACAGGGATCAGCGCTCTTCCTCACAGAAACCTGGGAAGGAGGGCACCGCACATGCCATCATCCCATTAGAGCTGTGGATTGAGGCCCGGGATCCCACATTTGTTCAGGTTCAGTGCCAGGACATGAAGCAGACCCCTCGCCTGGGACTGGCTGCCCAACAGAACACACGAAGTACAGGGCGTCAGCCATGAGTTCGGATGGTATTTACAGGCGACACTGGAGACCTGGCTGCCTAGGGTCCTCTCCTAATTTCTTGGAGCCTGATGAAAGATTCTCCATGGGGTTAGTGGCTACATCTGGCTGTGTTCATGTGTAGTGGGAGCCTGTGGAGCCTGGAGTGTGTGGGTTTCAGCATTATACTGACCAGAAGAGGTGAGCCAGGGTGTTTGCTCAAAGCAGAGGAAACAGAGATTGAGTCAGGGATCAGCTCCCACCAGGCCACCCCCACCCATCTGTCCCTCTCGGTGACTTTTGGCACTCCCTCTGAGGTAAGTTTCCAAAGCAGTCGGGTCTGGGTGAGAGGGAGGCTTGGTTTCCACTGTAGCTCTCCCCAGATGCAGAGTTGCAGCAAGCTCAGCTAATTGGCAAGAAAAAGAAAAAGCAAAAATAGTGAAAATCTGTGAATTAATAAAACAGCCTTGAAGCAACCGCCAAAATGTGTACAAATCATGAAGTAATTAGAAGTGTGAAGAATTCTAGCAGGTTGGCTGCTTCCAAATCCAGCATCTGATCGCTTTAGGGAGCCAAAGGCTGGAGGCCATGGGGAGTAGAAATTCTTTCCACTGCTTTCTGATCTTGCCTCCCTGGGGGCTTGGGTTCCCTGGAAATCTTTCCAAGGTTCTTGCAGTTTCCATGGGACCTGCTAGAATCAAATGTGGGCCTTCAGGGGACCTGATAAGTACAGGCAACACCTTGTCCCAGTAGCTTCTTATACTTTAGAATAAAGCTGTAAGATTTCACAAAGTGCTTTTTGGATCCATGGTCTTATTTAATCTCACTATAACCAAATATTTTTGTCAATGTATTTCAGAGGTGGAAACTAAGGCCCAGAAAGTGGAGTGATATAAACACAATCCAAGAACTAATCAGTAGCAGTAGAGCTAGAATCTAGTATCAGGGTCTGCTGACAACCGTCTAGTCCTTCCTCTCTTACCCACATTCTTCCTTTGGCCCCTGCTGTATTTTTCAATAGCACTGGACTTTTGTATATCACAATCCTCTCTGCAAACAGCCAACTACAGTTTCATTTGATCTTGGTATTAAGTTTCAGTAAGTTGTTCAACACATTTGCTTGATTAATAAACTAAATCTCAGAAACCTTAAGTTATTTGTTAGTTTTTACATCACTTTATATTCAAATTGGCCTGGGGCAAAGAAATACATCCTTCCTTATCCTTTTGGAAACTCATTATGAAAAGGTTTCAGGACCTGAGTCTCGTCATATACCTGGAGGGTAAGACTAGAAACAATATGTGGTTAGAGTTTCATGTTTGGCTTTGTTCCTTTGGGCCTGTGGGGCTTTCTCAGGAGTAAATGCTCATGAGGGCAGGAGGGCATCACTCAGGGCTGAAATGCAGTGTGCCAGGGTTTGAAATGCTTAGGGCAGAACCCTGAGAGAATCCTGTAACGAGCTTGACGTGTGTCGTTAATTCCCTAGCCGTTAGTGGAAAGCTCTTGGAAGGATGGAGTTTACATGCTTTACAGCCAGGCTGAGCAAACAGTGTGATTAAGTGACCCACGTTAGTTGGCTCCATAACCAGGATAGAAATGTACATGTTCATTTGAGATGGAAAGTTTTCAGCTAAGCATTTGCTACTTACACAGACTTGTCCCTGGTCCTCAAGTTTGGCCAACAGTAAAACAGCCTGTGGGAGAGGACACCTGGGAGTCAGAGGGGCCCGGCTGCATAACGTGTGGGACACTAGTGCAAAAGGAGATTAAGAATTTCAAGACAGTGACAGCAGTGTGCCAAATGAAGTGTGCAGCCCTTCTGAGTGTGAGCGGGGCATGTGTGACAGCACAGGTCACACACCATGAAGCTGGCCCTGGCTGGAAGCCACCAGGGATGTGAGAGTATGAGCCCAGGGCTGAGTGGCCCTGAATGATCCAAGCACAACTCAGCATGACAGTCAGAGGTGGAGACCATTTACGGAATTGCCTGGATGCCCAGAGTCTGTTCCCAAAGAAGTGAGCAAATAAAGCCTGCCTGCAGCAAAGCCAAGGACTCTGGTGTCAGCCCGAGGGTCTGAAGAGCTCCGTCCCACCTTGCGTGCTTCTTACCTGTGAACGGCCTTCATAATAATGCCCACCGCTGCTGTGAGGACTCAGCATGTTATTAGGGCTGTGCAGGTGTCTAGACTCGTTAAGGGCTTTACTGAGCATTAGCAAACAGGAGTGTGGGGAGCCAGGTCTCCTGTGCTGGAGGATGGGTGGGGCCGGCCTATCTTGAGGGCATTCAACCTGCTGGATCCTGGCTTGGTCCTTTGTGCATGGATGCTGAGACTCCAGGGTCTTAATGCCACGAAACCCCTTCCTCCCCTCTCTGTCTCTAGACCAGCCTCTCATAGCCATTCTGGGGATCTGGCAGCACCAGGATGCGAGTGCAGACCTGCTCCTCTGTCCACAGCACTTCAGTTTCTGGTCCATCCTGGGTGTCCAGAAATTCTGCTCCTTCTTGGTCCTGTGCCAGCCAGGTTCTTAGTGTTCAAGCTCCTCGTGGCAGCCTTTGCAGTCCTCCCTGGCGTGCCCACAGCCGCCTCTCACTGCACCCGCCATCTCTCCATCATGCAGAGCCGGCTTCCCACTCACCCCTCAGCAGCCTCCACCTTGGCTTTTCCCACCTGGGAGCCTCACGTGGCTTTGTGGCTTCCATGCAGTTCCACAGACAGGTGCTGAGTGCCTCTCCTCCATCCTTTTGGAATGAGGACAGTCAATCTTGATAATTCACAGATTCCATATTTGTCCATTTGCCTACTCACTAAAATTGATTGGGACCCCCTCTCCATGAATACCAAGTATTCATGGTACTTTCCATTACTTGTAGGCAGGCACAGGATGGTGAAAAACTTTTCCTGGCCTGACTTATGTATTCCCAGCTGAGGACAGACAAGGTGACATTCTGTCTTCTTGGTTCAGCTCCCACTAGAAACAAAGGTCCTTCTTGGGGTCCATTTAATGCCACGTTTTTGTGCTTTGGGTGGATTTTGCAGTATAAAATAGCCCCTAACTGTAGAGCTGAAGAGAGCTCTCATGTGTCTAAGGGCAGGAAGTCTATGATATGCCTTACAGAGGACATGTGTGTCACATAAGCTGCTAGCAGGCATGAGCACGGGGCTATGGGCTGTGAGTTCAGTGTTAACGAATCCACACTATAGTACATCAAGAGGAGGAAGAGGAAATTCACTCAAATGCCTGTGAGGTTGCTGCACTGGTGAGACCAGAGGTGCCTAGGAACATAACCTGTGTTTCCCTAGGAGTAGTAGTCCACTGCTCACTAATTCAGAGTTTGCCACGGCTTTGTAGAACATCAGTGCTGCAGATGAGAATCAACTGTATAAATGAAATTTCTTTTTTAAAACAGTGCCACTACTGAGCTTCTACTAAGTGCCACTCATCATTCAAACCCTTCTAGTACTTTGAGGCTTCCTGCTGGGTTCAGGAAGCCTCATGCTTCCTCTGCCCCGTGAACTCGTTTTGATCAGTATTTGCCCATTTTATTTGATTCTCACTCAGGTGCTGCCTTCTGATTCTCCTTGAATTGTTTTTTACCTACAAGTATGGACCCCAGGTGGACGGTAAGTTCTTTTAGGGCAGAACACTATTGGCCTTCACTGTCTCCTTCTTGAGTTGGTGAACAGTGACGATTTGCTGAGGCCAAACATGAAGAAACTGTCTGGATAGAATGTATGTGCTGATGGACATGAGGCCCAGTGGGAAGTAATGACAGAATCTGTGACAGCAAGGAACCCTCAGAGCACTCACCCCTCCGGGTACTTGTGAGAATCAGAGGTATTTGGAAAAGCACAACTTGAACTTGGAGAGTGTCCTGTGTTAGATGTTGGCTGCTGTGGACATCTGTGTGCGGCCCTGAGGAAGGCATCTCCACCAAGGGTGCTGCCAGGTGGATCTGCAGCCCTCTGTGGAGGCTTCCAGTGGGGCCCCAGAGGGTCAAATCTGCCAAGCATTTCATGTTGCTGAGAGAAGACAGCATGTTTCAGGTGGCCTTGGGTCAGGTGCCCTCAGGTGGCTGCTTTCTTGCTGCACAGCCTGAGTGTTTTCCTGTCAGCTTCACAAGGTGGAGAGATGCGGGCTGGGGGCTTAGAGGCCCAGGGACTGCAGGCCTTCCTGGAAGCCAGCTGCCTGTGGGTTGCAGGGCATAAGCACCTGTGTATCTTCTCTTCAGTTGGGAGAAGCCAGTTTTCTTCTTGTTGATTGCCAAATAATTAGAGTTGCAAAGTTTTCCTTTGCAAAGAATCTATCATTCTGGGCCCAACTCAAATGTCCCCTCTGTCTAGAAACTGTTCCCAATCTTTCCCTTCCAAATGAGTTGCTTCAATATCCCCTCGGCCTGTAGGATTTCCCTCAAACTATTCTTTTGCATTCTTTTGCTTTCTGTTCTATTACATCTCTCATTGTGGGTATTTGTGAGTTCCATTTAACACCTCCAGAGTTTAATCATTCCTTAAGGACAGAGACTGAGTCTGGTTTGATTATTTTATATGTGCCACTCGGTCTAGTGCAATACCTAGGATGTCATAATTTTTATGATTGTTGTAACGATTATTATTGGACGGAAGGAGTAATTTAATGAGAGCCTTAACAAAGGTTATGGTTTTACATCTGGGTCCCTGAAGCAATAAGGATATGAGTGTGCCCAAGTCACACTCTTGTCCTAGATGTCTCCATATGGCAGGGAAGAATCAGCTCAGCCCTCTTCTACTTCCACAAGGAAAAGAGACTGGTTGAATGAGACAGGTGAGAAGGAAACGAGATATCCTCCTAGAGTCTGAGTTCCTCAAAGGCACCGAGGAATCCCTTCCCCTGGAAATCTTTAGGAAACAGTGGCGTCTCTCTGTCTGGCAAGGTTGCCTGGAAACAGTGCTACTGAGATGGACTGCTGTTCTCATCCAGTTGTCACTGGCCCTGTCAGAATAGTCTGGTGGCTGAGCTGCTGAGGTAGAAGTGTCTGAGGGCCTATGTCCTATAGCAGTGAGCACTTAGCCCAGTTGACTTAAATATCATAACAAATACTGGCTCAGAGAGTGACAAGTGCATCTCTAGCACATTTGATAACAATGTGGGCTTTGAGGACTCAATTTCTTTCAGGGGCCTCCATTTGCTTAGTGGCCTCCCAGCCCAAGCCACCTGGGCACACTACTGCCAGGTTAATCTACTGAAACACCTTGATCACATGACTCAGGAGTCTTAAGTGGCTTCACACCAAGAGATAAAATCTAAACTCCTACATCTTGCCCTGAAGTCTTTGTGGGCGTAGACTCCATCTGATACTCCTCTGTAGTCTCCTCAGAAGGTTTGGGATGGTCAGTGATGAAATGCTCTGGCAGAGGCAGCAGTTGGATTTTATCTATGATCCCTTTTGGAGAAATGTGAGGCTGTAGAATTTGCTTTCAAGTAGTCAGCTCTATATCCTAAGGTAGAAAGCACAGCCACCATGATCAGTTCCACTGTGGTGTGTGGCTTTGCTTATAAGCTGTCAGCTTGGTTTTGTTTTTGTTCTCTCGGAAAACTGAGGAATGTGTGTTCTCAGACTGGGTTCAAAGACAAGGTGAGCTCAGTTCTAGGAGTGCGAGATCTGAGTGGTCCATTGCAGTGACCTAGAAAAGGTAACCAACCACACACAGGTAGTCTCTGGCTTCTCTGAAATTCCTTGGCATTTCTTTTGTTCCTCTCTCAGTGGTATGGATCACATCTTGCCTTATGTTATGTTTGACTTATATCTTTTATTAGTAGAGTAGGGGTCATTGGGCGTCCATTTTTAATTCCCCCAGAGGCATAAGAGATGTGTCTGTATATCACAGAAGATGTTCTATGATCTGAGACAGCCAAGTTCCATTCTTAATGAAAGAGCCAGGGGACACCTAAGGACCAGGGATTACTAAGGATGAAAATATATTGGTTTAATATCCAAATAATGTTATTCCCATTATACCCATGGGCTTTGGTATTTCTGTTCTAAATTCTTGAGGCCTAACAGCATGAGTCATCCCACTGCTTTCCCTCTCTGTGTGATTAGACACGGCCCACACTAGGTCTCGCACGCTCTACGGCAGTGGTTCTCAGCATCAACTGCATATTAGAATCACCAGGGGAGCTCTTAGACATCCCGATGCCCCATTGGCTCTCCAGGCCAATTAACTGAGCCTCTCTGGGGCTGGAATCCAGGCATCAGTAGTTGTCAAACTCCCCAGGCAACTCCAGGGTGCAGCCAGGGCTGAGCATGAGCTATTTGAGGGCAGGGAATCTACTTTATTAATCCCTTTATCTCCACAGCCTCATGTAATGCTGGCACAGAGTGGGTTCTCAGTAACCGTCGGTGCCTTCTAGCAGCATCTCCTGATGAATATCGAATAACTGCAAACAGCCAAGCTCTTAAGCCCGGAGCCTGTCGCTCTTCCAGGTTTCCCTGTCTCAGTATTTGTATTGCCATTCATAGTAGTATGAGCCAGAAATTTGGGATTTATTTTTAATCACCCTTCTCTCTCCCCAGTGAATATAGTCCTTCACTATACTTGGTGATTTTACATAATAAATATCTCTGTGCATTTATCCGTGCATTTATTTCTATACCCACGAGCACCATCAAATCCAAGATTCTGTTGTCATCTATCCCCTCAACTACCTTAAACACTCCTGAGCTAGGCCACCAGTGTATTGCCCAGACCAACCAAGCCATTCTCCACACTATAGTCAGAACCATCCCTTCAAAATGCAAGTGTGATTTTGTGGTCCACTGATTAAAATGCCCCAGTGACTTGCTGTTGCTGTTAGGAGACCCACACCTCTTAATCTGACCCACAAGATTCCACAGTCTATTCCACAGGCCCTCTGGTCTAGTCTATGTGTCCCTGTAGCCCGGTCCATAAGACCCCATGGTTTGGTCCACGTATTTTGGTTCAACAGGCCTTATGGTCTGGTTTTCTCACCCCTGTGGCCTGATCTGCATAGGCCTGTGCCTGGTCTACAAGGGCCCTTGACCTTGTCCACAAGGCCCCATGGTTTATTCCATAAGACCCTGGGGTCTGCTCCACAGAACTGAATAGCCTGTTACCAAGAACCTCTGGTCTGTCCACGGGTCTCAAGGCCTGGTGCACATGGTCCTGTGGACTGATCTGCTGTCTCAGTCTGGATTCCCTCTACTCTGCCACGCTCTTTGCACCCCATCCTCCCTAGCTTTCTCACACTTCCTCGAGTTCCATCACCCTTCATCCTTGGAGCCTTTCCCTCAATCTGGAACACTGTCCCATCTTCCTCTCCCTCTCTGCCTAGTTAATTGCTAATCCTTCATTTCTCAGCTTAAGGAGTCTAACTCAGAGAGGCCTTCTCAGGCCCCAGCTGAATGTCCCTTTGTCACTTGCATCAGGCTCACCTCTCTGTAAGCACTTGCCCTAACCTGTAGGTCCCCGTCCATGAAAGTGAGTGTGGATCCATGTCTCTCTGCCCTTCTGACTCCCCATGAGGGCAGGGGCTGTGGCTGACTTGACTCATTTTAATTTCAGGGCCATGAGCCATGGTTGGGGCCACCATGAAAGTACTCAGCAAATAGTCAACTGAATGCCTGAGTGTTTTTGCAGAACACTTCGAGACTGCATTGCTTTGGTTGCTATATGGCCAGCTGATTTCTCCTGCCTCATCTTCTCTCAGACAGGGGCTGTTTCCCTTGTCTGTGGCCTATGTGCTTTCCAACAGCCCACTTACGTTAAACATGCCACATGATATGTCTACGCTGCCCTATTTTTAGCAACCTCCTAAGATCTATTAATATATCTACATCCATCAATTGCCTTTCTATGGGAATCTTCTGATGTTTCTTCACCTCCCTAGAATTTCCGTGAAGCTGGGTTGTTGGGTCTTGATGTGCGCCTTCTGTTCTGCCCCTTTGGCCCAGAAGGTTTTTCAGCAGTGCTGTTTCATTTTGGATCTCATGTAACAGTGTCTCATGCTACGCAGGTGCTTCCACATTAGTGTCAGTGGTCTCCCTTAATCCTGGGGAGCTGGGTGGAATTTGAAGGATGATCTCTGCTCACAGATGAGAACACCAGGCCAGGCTCAGTCTCCTGACTCCTGTCGTGGCCTCCTGGTTGCCTCTACAACCCTGCTCGTCTCCTAATCTTAAAACCACCAGAAACAGAACCCCGCCTCCCAAGATTTGTTTCTTTGAGCCTTCACAAAACAATGGAGAGAAATTGGAACGGACTTCAATTACCTGGTTTTGTGATCTTATAAGACATATCGTATCTCTGGGCCTCACTTTACTGATGGTGTAAAATGAGAAGTTTGGACCATATTATAGCAATAATAATAATGGTAATAATATTAGCTGATATCTTTTGAGCACATCCATGGGTCAAGCACTAAGAATTTTGCATATATTGCAGTAACTCATTTTTAAGTTATTTTGTCCCCTTTGAATTAGCCGTGCTAATCAGAAGTAGAGTTTTTTTGTGGCCCCACTTTATAGATGTTGAAATTCAGGCACGGTGGAGTTAAGAAACTTGCCCATAGACACACAACCAGGAAGTGGCAGAGTCAGGATTTGAATCTAGGAACACTGGCTCCAAAGGTCTCCCCTCTTTTGCTTTCTTTTTTTTTTTTTTTTGGTACCAGGGATTGAACCCAGGGGCATTTAACCACTGAGCCACATCCTCAGCCCTTTTTAAATATTTTATTAAAGGAGTCTTGCTGAGTTGTTAAGTGCCTCACTAAGTTGCTGAGGCTGGCTTTGAGCTCACAATCCTCTTGCCTCAGCCTCCTGAGCCACTGTGATTACAGGTGGAAAGCCCCCACTCTTAACCAGCTCCCATAGAAGACAGAGCACAAGCTTTGGAGTCAGATCTGGCTGGAGGACTGATTGCCACTTAGCTGTGCAGCCCTGGCCACGCTACTTCTGTGCACCTGTCCCCCAGATGTGAAATGGGAATAAGACCTACATCAGGGCTGTATGAGTCTGCTAGGGACACCATAGCAAAATGCTACAGATTGGTGGCTTAAGCAACAGACCTTTATTTTCTCACAGCTCTGGGGGCTAGAGGGGCAAGTTCAAGGTGTCAGCAGGGCTGGTTTCTTCTGAGGCATCTCCCCTTGGTTTACAGATGGCTATCTTCTCTCTGTGTCCTCATACAGCTGCCCCTCGGTCTGTGTCTTGTCTGCATCCTATAATCTCTTCTTTTAAGGACACCTGTCACATTGGATTAGGGTCCACCCTAATTACTTTTACTGTAATTATGTCTTTTAAAGGCCCTGTCTCCAAAAGCAATCACATTCTGAAGTATGGAAGGTTAGGGCTTCAACATATGAATTTGGAGGGCACAATCCAGCCCATAACAAATGGGTTTTGTGCTCCTTCAAAGAATTTGTGTGTGTAAAGTGCCCAACTCAGTTAATGCGGGGTGCTTGCCCTCTGCCAGCCCTAACTTCACGCCCGCCCTCTATTCCTGGGTAGTAATTGTCTGGATGCTCTGCAGGCAACATGTGAGTGAGCACTGGATGGAATCTGGGAGCTATTTCTAGAGTGGAAAAAATCTCTCCCTCATTTTAGATCACTTATGGCATGGTTTACAGTCCCTGAGTTAACACTAGAAGCCTTGAAGTCTTAGAAAAAATACGATAAATCACAGCCTTTCAGACTTGCACAGCTAATCCAAGCTCGTTAGCTTGCCTTTCAAAGGCAGATTTACCCTTCTGTCCCAGTAGGGCAGTGTCTCCTTCCCCTTGCAGCTGACCAGCTGAAGCATCCACACATTCAGTAAAACAGCAACAGGCTCTCAGAGATGCCAAGTGCTGCTGTCCCCTGCAGGTTCCCATGTTTACTGCTGGGCCTCACTTTTCCTCCCAGGACAGCCCCTCCCCAGTCACAGCAGGATAGAAGTAAACCACACAAGAGGACCCAGGGGAGTTGAAACATAAGCCAGAGCTATCAAGCTCACCAAGACGCTCTGCCATGGTGAAGCGAATGCAAAAAGAAACATGGGAGCTTTTTAGAGAAAGAAGCGCATTTGCATCATGATGCTCACAGCAGCTACTGTTGCCCGGGTGCCTGGTACATGCCAGGTGCTAAGCAAGGTCCTCAGGTACGTTATCTCTGCAGCTCACCCAGATGCCAGCCCAGCATCAGCAGAGCCAGAACTCGGAGACTCCTCTGCTTACCTGCAGTCCTTACAGAGGAAGAAAGGTCCAGGGCACATCTTGGGAATCTCATGAGCTGACCAGGGGGACAAGGGTGTTAGCTGCCTCCTAACTCAGGAGAGAGTGCCCCAGCGGTCAGGCTTGAACACCCTTTCCACTTCTGAAACCCAAGGAATGGAGAAAAGCCCGGGGAAACCTGGGCCTGTGGTTTGAAGCAAGCAGCTCTGAAGGAGAGGAAGTCGTTCCCTGAGGGATGGTGCCAGGCTGGGTGAGTGAGTGAGCCCGCAAAGCAGAAACCTGTTAGTTAAGTTCAGAGGCAGGAGTCTGTCATCTGCCTTTGCTCTGTGGTTTACATCCCATGTGGACTCCCCACAGTAGTTCATTGAGTGGGCTCTGAGAGCTCGGTGTCTATCAGGGAAGGTGGGCGGGGAACTATTATCAATGTCAAGCCAATTTATCAGGTTTTTTTTTTTTTTTTCTGGATATAACATTATAAATGGTCATTGCAGAAATTTTGAGAGAAAAACCTAGAAAATTAATACAAAGGATAAAAATTCCATGGTGAACATCACAATGTTAAGGCTATACTTTCAGTCTTTTTCCTACACAATTTAAAAATGAACAAAAGGAAACAAACTATGTATCTCTTAGTGACCTCTCATCTCTTAGTACTGGAACATGTGCAATTTCCAATACCTCCAAAGGTGCTCCTTAAACATGACGTCTTCTCCCCCATTAGTGATATGCCATAACTTAATTCCTTTGTTGTTGGATTTGGGGATAGTTGTTCCCTTGATTAGCTCACCTGGTAGGGTAGCTCATTAGGAACCTCAGGACAGCAGGTAAGTGTCTATCTTGGGAAATCTATGCTATTTATATACTGTCCACTCAGTTAATAATTATCTCTAATATCAACTAGCCAGAGGTCTGAATTTTAGTGTCAGCATCTGGTATTTATAGCCAGATGCATTATTTTGTCCCCCTAATAGAATCAGTTCAAATGGACCACTGACCTTTTATTCTAGATGTGAACATTAGAGACAGATGATTCATCTTGGGAACTGCAGGCAGAGCCCCATGTTATTTCTACACACACACACACACACACACACACGTTATTTTTGTATATGCGTATATGAGTGCCAAAGGACAAGTGGCAAAAAACAACCTCCCTGGGAGTACAAAAGTCGCTATAGCCATGGCATTTTTGGAAGAAAATCAACAATCAGGGACGTACTGTAAAATGAGCCTTTCACCCATGTGGGGTCCATATCAGCAGTGTGGTGTTCAGAGGCCATGCTCTGTCACCTGTGATCACACTGAGAATGCTTGGGTTTATATCCCAATCTGCATTGGAGGTGGTCCCCAGGACATTCCCGGAAAAAGGAAAGGAAAGGAAAAAAAAGGGGAAGGGGAGGGAAAAGGAAAGGAAATGAGGAAGGAAAAAGGAAGGAAGTGGGGGAGGGAGGGAAGGAAAGAGAAGGAGAGTGGGAGGAAGGGAGAGAGATGACCTTATTGGGAATCATGGCTACTTTCATCCCTTCCACTGGGCGTGTGTTAGAGAAGCGGGGAGGTGGGGAAGAGATGACTTAAGTCTGATGGAGCAGTCTCTGTGAATCTATCTAGAGTAATACGAAAAAGGCTAATGTCCTATAACAAAGATTATTCACAAATGCACAAGTCAGTGTTGTTATCTTAAATTTGTTAATGCCAAAGATAATTATGTGTCAATTTTTGGACAGCCATATAAACTGTTACCTGGGGGAAAAAAAGGTTGAGCAAGAAGTTCTGTTTGTGACACATAAAATGAGGCTCTATAATTTGTCTTTCCACTGGTTCACTAAAGGAGCCCCTTTCCATATGGCAATCCCCTTGCAGTATCCATGCCCCCTTTTTCTGTCTCCCCCCATCTGAAACATGGAACATAGAAAGTGGGCCGGATGTATTGTCAGAAGTTAGTTCTAATCCTACTCTGTCACTAAATTCCCAGTCAGTGGGATTTGGACAGATCTCTCTACCTTTCTTGGGTCAGTCTTTTCATTTGTAAAGGGGTTTATATTAATTTATAGTTTTTAGCTTTTGTTTAAAAAGCACCTTGGTGTTCTACAGATACTAGATTTGAGTTTTGTAAAAATTTATTTTTTGTCTCTTTTAAAATTTATATCCCAGATATATATCACACTTAAATGTGTTATCAATTTTTGCCTGAAACCCTCAATGTGCCAATTTGATGTTTTAAAGTTTATTCTGCCATGTCCTTTTTAAAATTTGTTCTGATTAGTTATATTCTGCCATCTCCTTTTAGCTTAAAAATAACTTGTGATTCTCAATGTGAACTGGTTTTTTTAAAAGGATATTACATTTGTCATAGCTTCATCTCTATGGATCAGGTTTGTCTCTGTAACATGCGAGTAAACAAAATTTAGAAATAAGCTGGGTTAGTATTACATAACAATCAGGTTCCGTGTTTTCATTGTCTTAATAATTAAATGGTTAAAACAAACTAAAAATAGAGTGAGCTTATGCTAAATGCCATAGTCTAGTCTCTGTCCTGTTCAGTAACTATGAGCCGTTCTCCTTTATATATACTTGATTTCCTGCAAGATTTTGTTTTTTCCAAAAAGCATTCCACTGGGATGTTATTTCTGAGAGTCCCTCAGATATGACATTCTATATAAATTATCTGTTCACATGTAAAACAAATTATGTGGCTTTGCAAACATAATTAGTATATACTAATGACCATCAGTGATTTTAGTAAGAGGCAGGGGATTGTAATTAAAAGAAGCAAATGGTATAACCATGTAGAAGAAGGGCAAGCAGTGTCCTAATTAATGAATTTTCTAATTATTTCCCCTGCTGTTTGACTGTTGTTTGGCTGTCAGCTGAAACACATGATTGTGTATTTGGGAAGAGGAAATTTCCTTGAAGTCTCAGAAAGCTTGCCTGCGCCAGAGTTGAAGAATTTCACCTCAGGGGATCTTAGAGAATGGGTTTTGGGTGATTGTTCAATTGATCATTCTAAATTAAATTACAATGTACTGACTCCAAATTTGGTTTGGAAGAACTTGGCTGGTGTACTTATTTTGCCTGCCTTCCTCATTTTATAAAATGGCTGCTCCAATATATTTAGTGAAGAAAAACTCCAAGAAATTGCCTAAATGCAAGCCTCTGAGGACTACCAGGAAATTATCTTCATGAGCAACTTTGCCCTACTACCCTAAGGGCTAGTAGAGACCCTTTTGGGGACTGGCATGCCTGGAGAGAACCACACCCCTCATTTGATTGCCTTGGTTTTTCAGGAGGTCGGTGATGCCAAGCCGTGGGATTGGACCTGTGGTGTGGCTGAGCAGGGAAGGTGGTCATCAAGTTCAGCCAAAGCCTAGAAGGTCTCTCTGTGGTTATCATACTGCTGGGGCTGTTGGTAACCAGCCTTGCTCTTGAACATTCACAGAGAGACTGGACCACTAGCATCAGCATTACCTGGGAACTTACTAGGAATACAGATCCTCAGTTCTCACCCAGGACACATTGAACTAGGCAGTCTGGCTGCAGCCCAGTCATCTGTATGTTAACAAGTCCTCCAGGGGATTCCAAGTTGGAAACCCACTGCTCCAGGCAATGGCTCACTTGGGCCGACTGTCCATTCTATTGTTGTGTCTGGGTTCTTCTCATTCATGTCATGTCAACATCAACTGACCTTTTTTGAAGCTTGGGCTTAGCCTAACTTTATTTGGCTCTGGTTCCAGATATTCTCTTCTTGCTTAAAAACATGCTATGATGATCAGGCTGCAGGAGCAACAATGGTAGCTGCTTTTATCCCTTCCACTGGCCTCAGCACCAACACACACTGACAGATCTCTACAGTTGTGTAGAATGGTGAAACAGCTCCTCTCAGCTGTGTACTCTCTATGATATGAAGCTAGCCTTCATCTTCTCCCTGTGGTCCTCAAACTTGGCTGCATATTGGAGTCATGTGGGGTCCCACTGGGTAAAAAAATTCTGATTTGCTGTTTGGGGTGCAGCACAGGCTTCGGAGTGCCAAAAGCTTCCCAGGTGGTTCTATGAGGCATGCAGCTGAGTTTGAGAGTCATTGGGTTAAAACATTGAAGGAACCTAAAGGAGGGAAGGATGAGGATGGAATAAGAGGGACAAAGCCCAGTTGCTGAAGAGGCGGGGTTTCCTCAAAACTTAGCCCCAGGCAAGAATTGGGCCTGGATTCTTCCAACATTTTATTCCACTGGACAGAGTCCCTCCCATCTTAGGAGCATTCTTCCTGTGTTCACTGATGAACATGAGGATACTAGTAGGTGACTCCTAGACCTTTCTAACTTTAATCAGTGCAAGCCATGACATTTTTTTTTAAGCTCAAAAGGGGCTTATAAGGAAAAGGTACTGTCCCCTGTTCTATCTTTGACCCCAAATTTTTAAGCATTTCTTTATTAAGTTGTTTTGCTGGTTATTTCCATTTCTCAAAATTATGTACTTTCTCTGCCATTTTTTTTGTTTGCTTGTTTTTGGTGGAAGTTTGTATTTGTCAATGTTGTTTAAGCAAAAAAGAGCAAGGCAGAGAAAGAAGTAATTTAAATAGGAGGGGGCAAATCTGGTTGCTTTTCTATTAAGTAAGTTGATATTTTGTAATAGATTTATTTTGGGGTGAAGCTTTATTACCTCCTTTGCTGGAAAATACACACAGTGGTCAGCATCTTTGAGTTTGATAATTATCACTTTTTTAAGAGCTGATGTTTATTGTCTTTTAGCTTTAAGTACTTACTTTATCTTTAGTTTCCATTTCTCCATCAATTTTTAGCAGTAGCTCTCAACTCACTGTAAGAATAATGTATTTCTTTTCCTTCCTTCTTTTTTTCCTTCCCTGCCATCTCCCTAACATTTTTCTACTGAATCTTTTCTTTTACATTGTCAAAGTTGATGACATTTGCATCCTATTTGTGACATATTTATCTACAGATTGATTCTGAAAGTTTAAAGCCAGTAAATAGCATTTACATTATAAATAACCCCTCCTGGCTCATCTCATCCCACCCTTACTGCCCATTGCAATCTGAACAGTGTGCCTCTGGCTGCCACAGAGGGTTTAAGGAAGGGGATGGGGCAGGGGGTGAAGGAACTGCCTGCTTTTCTCCATGCAGAGGCTGGTGGTGGGAAGGGTCCTCCAATATTTCCATACAGACTGCAAGTAATGTGCACACTTGGCTCCTCCTACCTGCTGGCCTTTGCTCTTGCTGATCTCAGTCTAGGGCCTCTCTATGTGTCAGGGGGACTGACAGCATCCCCCCTTAACTGCCCCATCTCACCCAGCATTCTGGACTGAGCCTTGAGAACTCTTCACCCTTCCAAAAAAGTGCTGAGATCCCTTGGCCTCTAATCATTTCCTGTTCTCCTGTTCTTTGTTGTGTGGGCTTATATTTTTTTTATTTTTATTTTTTAGTTGTAGGTGGACAGAATATCTTTATTTTATTTTTATGTGGTACTGAGGATCGAACCCAGTGCCTCATGCGTGCTAGGTGAACACTCTACCACTGAGCCATAACCCCAGCCCCAGTGTGGGCTTATATTGACGGATAGAACCCTGTTATCATCCAGAAGGGGAGACCAGTGCCTGCTTGATCCACATCTCAGCACAACATCTAAGCTGTTGTTCTCTCTGCAGCTGCTTCCCAGAGGGACTTGAGTTCAAGATTTGGGATTTCCACATTGGAGATAAGACTTTGCTTGGATAACTTTCCATTTGGCGGGGAGAGACAAGGGGAAGACAGACATGATGGTGTAATATAATGTACTCATTGGGTTGCCTTGGCAACAGCCTCCCTTTGGAAACAACACCTGGGAGATTGGGGAAAACAGGAGAGCCGATGTCAGCTGGTCTGGCAGGGGTTCGAATGAGAGTGGGAGGAGGGACAGTAGTTACCAGATTGAAACTGCTGAGCAGCAAGGATCAGGCTAAATGGCCGGGTAGAAAGTTATGCTTATCATCAGTATCAGGAGGGCCCCAAACCTGTTCAGTCATGCAAGCAAAAGCCTCGCAAGTTGCCTGCGGCAGGGAGAACAGACAGCGGTACTTTGCGGGGCTGGGATTCTGCTTTAGTGACATTATCCGTTACCCCACTGCCATGCAGGGCTCCTGTACCTCCCTTGTCCTTTCTCTTGCAGCCCAGGTGTAACCTTTAAGGTGCCAGAAACCATTTTCCCCAAATAGCCAAGGTGACACCTAACCTTTCATAACCAGGATATATATTAAGAGTTAGAGATAAAGCTTAAGCTACAGGACTCCTGGGAGAGGCCACCCTACATCTTAGTAGAGATGACAGAACACAAACCCTTACGTGTGAAAGGGAATAGGTGTGTTTGAAAAGGAGGAAGAGAAGACACTGCAGAGAGAGAAAAGGATCAGAAATCAGCTTGGAACCAGGCAGATAGATGCATCTTCCCATTGGTATAGGACTGTTCTCTAAATTCCCAGGTGGCCCTTCTGAAGGGACCCTGTGCAGAGTGGTAGTGGAAAATTAGGACTTGGATGAGGATTAGTAGGAGGTAGGAGAACCATCTAGAGAAGAAAGCTGGCAGAGTGGGAGAGGAGAAGAATCGAGTCTGGGAAAGGATGCTCTTGGGTGGCTGGGGAAGAGTGGGAGGAGGAATGAGGGAAGATGGGAGGCAGCAGAAGACGGCAGCAGCTCCCAACTCATTCCAAGAACATCCAATTTCTTTTCCTTTCTTCTTCTCTTTCATCTCTCCAGTATTGTTTCTACGGAATCTTTTTTCTTTTTCCACATTGTCAGAGTCAATAACCTTTACATCCTGTTTGTAGCATATTTATCTACAGATTGATCCTGAAAGTTGAAAGCCAGTAAGTAACATTTACATTATGAATTTAGTTTTTGAAAAAAAGCCCCTCCTGGCTCATCTCATCCCACCCTTACTGCCCACTGCAATCTGAACAGTGTGCCTCTGGCTGCCACAGAGGGTTTAAGGAAGGGGATGAGGCACAGGTGAAGGAACTGCCTGCTTTCCTCCATGCAGAGGCAGGAGGTAGGAAGGGCCCTCCAGGATCCCCTGGAACACTGAGAAGCTGAAGGAGTTTTCTCCTGGACATTTAAAGCTATGGAACTAAAGATGAGCCATGAATGTCAACATTCTGTGCAAAATGGCCCTAGGAATTGGCAGAGCACCACATGCTCTCCAAATCGGCAGAAAAGATTTTGCTGTGTCGGAGCGGAAGAGAGATGGCATGTGGAAATCCACATGTAATTGTGCCATTTGATACTGGCAGTGGGAGCCACAGTTGTCTTCCTTGGTTTTTAATCTGATTGTCATCCTTGTCTCACAAAAGGAAACAGAGGACAAGGACAGTCCCTGGTTGAAGGCTTGGGCAACACGGCAAGCAAATGGCGATTTGTTCCCATTAGCCCAATAGTCTGACTGGCAGGACAGCCCTTAGCAAGTGTCTTGGGACATTTAATTCACTCGGGCTGTAGAGCCTACTGGTAAGGGTGTAGAGTCTAGAATTTGGCAGCTGGGACTTGAAGCCCAGCTCTCTCTCTTTCCAGCTGTGGAGACTTGGGCAAGTTTTTTAACCAGTTTGTGGCTCGGTTTCCACATTTGTAAGATAGAGGCGAAACCACAGAGGGTGGATTTCTGCAAGGATTGTCTGCAGGGCCTGCAGTGGCCTCTATGCCCAGGGAATCCAGATGCATGAGACTAGGAAGCTTCTTTCTCTTCACAGGACAGAAGAGGGTGACATTCTTACTCAGGCCATCTCAGTGAGGAATGAAATAGATCCTTCTAATCTAGCCTCACCTTCTCCTTGGCCTCATTTTCCACCTGTGGCCCAGCAGGATCCATCCCAATAGCTGCCTTTCTATTCCCTCAGTGTTAGATTTCTCAAGGTCATAGCATTGACCTTGAGAAGGTCTCCACCTCTTGGATAGTCTCAACTCACTCTTCAAGTGTCAGTTTAAATTTTTTAAGGAATCTGTCATTCCCCGCCAAATTGTCTCCTTGTCCCTCAGCATCCTGTACTTTTTCATCAGACATTTATCATAACTGTGATCATCCAGACCTACAGTTTGTGCCATTATTTGTGTTACATCCGTCCCTCCACTCCTAGAGTAGAAGATCCACAGGGCCAGGGACTGTGTCTGTTTTATTTGCCCTTAGATCCCCTACTGCCTGGTACATAGTGATGCTTAATAAATATTACAAGAAAGTATTAAATATTAAATAATACTACAGGCAAGTGCTTTGAACAGTGGAAAGTTGCTTTGCAAATGTGTTTTATCTTAATTTTATTGCTATCCATGGGGCTACCAAACAATAAAAGAGATGTCTGCTGCAGCTGAGTCTTCCAGAAGAGTCAGGCAAAACGATTCATAAGGAAGGTTTATTCAGGTGTTCCATGAGCTCCATGATGTCTTGCAATGTGGCTGCTCCTGAGGAAGGGAGGTGGAGAAGCGAGCCTGGGGGCACGGCTTGCACTCAGTCTTGGTGAACAACCTCCTGTGTTTGTCAGTGTGGTGATCTGAAAGCCAGAGATGAAGAAAGAGGTGAGCGCCAGGGAGCTCATTCAAGGGCTCTTCAGGTTGGGCCGACTTCCTTCTGTGTTGTTCGGTGCCCTGCCCTGTGTAATGCCCAGGAAAGTATGCCATTGCCAGGGTTCGGCTAGCCATTCCCTCCCCTCACTGCCATCTCCTTCTGTGCTCTGGAACTCTCTCGCACGCTTCTCTGCAGCATTCCTCTCCTCCCTCTGCTCAGCTCCCACCTGACCTCACCACTGGCCACTCTGTCCCAGTTCCTGGGTGCGGTTCCATTGCAGCCTGTAAGCCCACCCTGGACTTTGATAATCCTTCTTTTTCTTATTTTTATTTATTTAATTTTGGTACGGGGGATTGAACTCAGGGGCACTCGACCACTGAGCCACATCCCCAGCCCTATTTTGTATTTTCTTTAGAGACAGGGGCTCACTGAGTTGCTTAGCACCTTGCTTTTGCTGAGGCTGGCTTTGAACTCATGATCCTCCTGCCTCAGGCTTCTGAGCCACTGGGATTACAGGCATGCACCATTGCGCCCAGCTTGCTCCTTCAGTTTGATCCCCTTTGACCTCCTGCTCCTGTCCTAGAGAACTGACCACAGTTTCCCCAGGAAGCCACACCCTCCAGAGGGAACTGCTTCCCTAAGCCCCTCTTCCAAACATTTCTACTCTAAGTCTCCACCCCCATTTCCATCCCTGTGTCTTCATTTATTCATCAACTTTTTACTGAGTGCCTATTATGTGCCAGGAATAGTATGTACCTGTGGGCACAAGGATAAACCAACCACCATGCTTTTGCTCTCAGGATTCCCAATCTATGGGAAGAAAGCTCCATGGAGAGAATTCCCTGGGCTAACCTCCACAGGCATGTGCCTTGTGTACTGTGAGTTAGAAGGAAAAGTTAACTCAGAAGACATCATTTCCCCAGGAAGCATGACTTTGGGGCACAGCATGGGTAAGGCTGCTCAAGTACAAAGAGGACAGCATCACACGCAGCAGATGGACTTGCACGAGCCAGGAATGTGACAAATCAGGGAAGATCACGCCAGCCTGTGTGGCTGTGGTGCAGGTCGCAGTTTACAGAGGTTGGAGTGAGATAGGAAGATGTACACAGGTCTGAATGTGGGGCTGTGGGAGGAGCTGGGGCTTGAGCCTCTGGGCTTGGAGAGCTGCTCACAAATTTGCAAATAGAGAATGAAATGAATAGATATGATTTAGTAATAAAGCAGATAAAAGGATGGATTGAAAGGGGGTTGGGTGGCAGCAGAGGGAGACTTGGGGTTTTATTCTAAGGGATGCCACCAATCCTTCCCTGCTGCAGGGAAGCAAAAGTGCATGGTTCTTGTACCTGCTGGTGTGGGGACAGGAGGTGGCATGATGCAGAATCTGGATGTTGAGAGGTAGATATCCAGGATCTAACCTGCAGCAGTGTAGAAGGAGGACAGGGGACAGAGTGATCCCTCCAGGAGAGCATTTTACCTCCCCTTAACCCTTTTCTCTTGGGTCACAGCCCTGGGAGGCTTGACCTTGGAATGAGGTCGGAAGAGAAAGTCCAACCTAAGTGGACATCCTGGGCATTGGCTCAGGGCTTGGAAAGTCGCCAAGATGTTTTACAGACCTTATACCCATTCACCTTTTCTGACAACTCAAAAAAAAAAAAAAAAAAAAAAGCAGAGCAGGGCTCTTTGGTCCCAGGAGCCTGGGGGAGCATGAAGTGAAGCTAGGACTCCATCCCTCTCTGCCATTGCTTATGTCAAAGTCAGAACAGAACAATCCCCAGGGTGAAGAGAGCTCACTCTCAAATCAGTGTTCCATTTTGCCTTTTGTTTTATTTCAAAGAAGCACTCGACTTACATAACTGAACATAGGGAGGGGTAGGCGTTGGGTCCCCATCCTCTACGGAGGTTCTGGCTGGCTAGACTCTTCCAGGAACACTCAGCTGCACTGGACTTCCTCTTTGCCTTTCCCAGCCAGGCTCTGCAGTTGCCCCCTGGACTCCATGTCTGCCCCCACTTAGGATTCTAATTTGCAATTTAAGTGTTAAAAAAACAGATTCAGAACTAAAAACAATTTCTGTCAGTACTTGCAGAGAGAAAATGATTTTGTCATTGGCAATAGAAAAAGCCTAGTTCTAAAAGCCACCTTCTTCCTACCCAGAAGATTTGCTCTAGAGGTTGGGGGTTTTGTCCCCTCTCGCCTTACCTGGTGAGCAGTCACCTCACTCAGCTTACTCAGGTGACAAGTGACAGGTGCTGGGAGAGGCAGCTCACTGCGGGCTGCCTTGACTTGGTCTTGGCCCTCTGCCCTCTCTCCTGCCTTTGCCTCCCCACTCATGCTCTGGAGGAAAGCTCTGGCTATGAAGCACCTGAAGCCCAATATAGTACCTTCTCCTTCGAGCCCCATGTTGCCCTGGCCCCTTGGCATTGGGACAAGGATGGCTTGGAGGCAGGGTCTGCACACAAGCCTGGGGGTGGCCCCAGTGGCTAACTCCCCTATTATTCCTCGCACTCGAGAACTCCAGGTTATAACAAGGAGATGGAGCCTGGCCTGTGCTGGTTTTCCAGGACTCCTTCAATCCTGAGCTTCATTTATTTGGCGAGTGTAGACAGAGAGAGAGACAAAGCAATGGTTTACTGTATTACCATCCAGCCTGCTGCTGGCCAAACATTTATCTCCCCTGCCCTGAGTTCCCAGCTCAATGCCTACACCATGCAGGGAAAATCCAGTTCCTAACCCAGGACTCCCTGTACTGGAAGAGCTGATCAGTTTTCAGCTGCCCAGATAATAGCATTTGTTGGGCTAGTGTGCTGTGTTGTGTGGGTCCTGCTGCTGCTGTATTGAGGTTCCAGCATTTTCTGCAGTGAAGACTTTATGCATTTGTGTGTGAGGCTTCCAGACAGAGTGTGCCTAGTGCTGGTGACAGAGGTAGGAGCTGCCTCTGGGATAGAGCAAAGCTTCCCATGGTCCCTCTCCTGCTTGTTTTCTTCCCATTACTCCCCATCCCTCACCCCCTCTCCTTTTTTCCCCTCATTCTCCCTCCCTTACCTCCTTGCTCTCTCATTCACCCTGGGTCCACACCCTGGCTTGTATTCTGAGTGCCTGATTTCCTGTGAATACACGTAAGTGTGACTGTCCATGTGCCTGTGAGCGCCTTACCGCTTTGGTTACCCCGAACAGAGGCATCTTTTACACCTGATTCTTCTCAGACTCAAATGAAGCACAACTTACCTTAACCAGCAGACACTGGCTTGATCTTACAGAGGTCAGGCACAGTGCAGGACACTGGGACAGGTCCTATTTGCAACCCCTTCCTGGAGCAGGCCTGGAGTCCAACTCTGCTTTCCAGTCTGGGATGGTGGCAGTTGCTGTCATAAGGTCCATGTATGACTCTTCCCTGACACCAAAGAATTACTCAATGATTTGAGAAGATTCACTGCACTGGCCCCTTTGTACTGGCCAGTCCTTTCCCTGCATAGTTCTTGGCCCACTAGCTCAGGGTCTCCTTCTCACTTAGGAATCCAGGAGGTCATCCTGAGACCCAGAAAATGCCTTGATGATCCTGCTCCAAAAAGAGGTACCTCTGCAGAATCTGGCCCCCACCATTCTAGTGACTTGAGGGTCCTTTCCCTCTGATGGGCCTCAGTTTCCTCACCTGGCAGTGGAGGGGCCTTTAGCTCCTGTGTAACTACTGGGCACTGACTTGCACTGATCTGATACCTAAAGGCCAGGATGGTCACTTTCTCCAAACAAAACCAAAACCAGGTAAGTATGTACATGCCCACTGACAGGCGTCACATTGAGCTACTGTTTTGGACTCCTTTATTTAAGACCTTGCAGTGGGTTCAGGCGGGAGTCCCCCTCCCCAGCCTACTTGCTGTCCTCCTTTCTCTCCATCCTCCCTCCACTCCCCTCCCAGGCAGCAGAGCCGCCTG